>JACDJE010000465.1:156817-322810 GCA_016647715.1 Pavo muticus | reverse complement strand
CATCCCGACACGGCTGTGCTCTGCTATGGCTGCGCACCCTGCTGCGGCTGCACCCAGAAGAGGAAGGGAGCAGCAACCTGAACCAGCTGCGCCTGGAACTGGGAGGGTCCCAAACCCCGACGTGACTGGGTTCTGAACCCGGAGGGTTCTGCGCCCCGATCTGCCTTCATGCCCCAAACCTTCTGCGTGCCCTGAGCCAGCTGTGCCCTTAACCAGGAGGGTGCTGTGCCCCAAAGCATCCTCACCCCTGAACCTGCTGCACCCTGAAGCATCCTCACCCCCAAACCCGGATGGTGCTGCTCCCCAAATCATCCTTACCCCAGAGTGCTGTGCCCTGAAGCATCTTTCCCACCGAAGCTGCTGTACCCTGAACCCAGAGGGCTCTGTGCCCGGAAGCATCCTCGTGCCCGGTCCGGCAGTGACACGCAGTGATGGATGATGCCCCGCCGCTGGAAGCGGAGCTGGAGCACCGCTGGCTGCTCAATGCCTCCCTGAACGAGTCCTCTGCCAACCAGTTCGTCCAGCCCCCGTGGCAGGTGGCCCTGTGGGCCGTTGCCTACACCCTCATCGTGGTGGTGTCAGTGGTGGGGAACGTGGTGGTGATGTGGATCATCTTGGCTCACAAGAGGATGCGCACCGTCACCAATTACTTCTTGGTGAACCTGGCTTTCGCTGAAGCCTCCATGTCTGCCTTCAACACGGTGGTGAACTTCACTTATGCCATCCACAACGAATGGTACTACGGGCTGCTCTACTGCAAGTTTCACAACTTCTTCCCCATCGCTGCTGTCTTTGCCAGCATTTACTCCATGACAGCCATCGCCCTGGACAGGTGAGCTCCCAACCCCTCCCCACACCCACACTGCCTCTGCCTGGGTGCTGCGCTCAGCTCCGCCTGATATCTGGCCATGGGAAAGCATTGCAATTCAAATGGAGCTCTTTGCAGTAAAGGAGCGTGAGATAGAATCCCTCTCCTTGACCTGTTTGCAGGTGGTTCAGGGAATCCTCTGTAGGGAATCCTTTGTCAGCTCTGCCAAAAGAGCTCAAGAAAAGGCTTTTGTAATCCATTAATGCATGTTGGTAGTGTGTACAGGGCTTGCACTTCTGGCATTTTTCTGTCCTTTCCCTTCCCAGCTCATCTCCAGAGCAGTCCATTCCTTTCCCAACCTCCTCATTTAGCTCACTGCTTAGCACAAAATGGTCATGTCACTGAATCATGCCTGTTGGATGCACTGTGGGAGCCCTTTCCTGGCTCCAGGTGCTGGGGACCTTGGGGTGATGCTCAGGTTGCAGGTTGTTGCATTGCCCTCTGAGCCACAGAATTTCACAAAACCACCACCAGGGAGAGAAAGGGGAGGGAAGTGCCAGAGGTGGCTCTCGTTGGGCTGCAGCCAGCACAAGTGAGCTGCTTTCTTCCCCAGCAGCTTTCTGAGGGTGCTGTTGGATGGCTGGGGGCTGCCAGCAGAGTGGCATCCCACGTGTGTTCTGCCAAGGGCAAAAGTTGGGCAAAGCCTGGCAGGCTGTGGTGGCCCAGGGCAAGGAGCAAGGAGCACGAGTTGACCATGTGCTGAGGGCCCTCCTCCAGGCACAGCTGGTGTGTAACTCCCTCTAAAGTCTTTAACGTATGTCTTTAATGCCTTTTTGTATTGGTGTTAGGGATAAATCGAGGCTCTCAAACAGCTCTGCAGTTCCCTCCTGGTTATCAGTGCTCCAGGCACGATGCCTTTTCCTGTGCAACTGATTTCCTGAAGACAGCTCTGCTCTGCAGTGCCTCTTTTTGTGCTCCTTCCTGGGGAGCAGAACACCTTTTGGCTGGGGATAAATGCAAACAGGGTGGGGAGAGGATTGGCACTACCATTCACCAGCCTGATTTGGGCTGAAGTGTAAGTGAAGTGTAAGTGCTGCACAAACTAGCATGGGCATTTCCCAACAAGAAATTGCAGCACTGCCACAAATAGTGCAGTGACAGCTTGGGAAACAGAGCTGGAGATGGATGATGCTCTGGTTGTTGGAAACGGGCTCAGGTTTTGTTTGGCTTTGGAGTGGTTAGGAGCCTGCGAGCTGCCTCTCCCTGTGATGAATCAGATGCAGCTGAGAAGAAAACTATGGCAATAATAAAAAGAAAAAGGCTTTTGCTTGAGACTAGGACTGCACTTTTACCACGGGCTGTTTCATAGCGGGCACAACCACCTTGAAATAAAAGAAAATCAAATAAAGGTTAATCCTACACAGAGGCACAGAGTTCTGAGCACTGCAACAATGGCAGGAAATGCAGGAGCTGGGGCTGGCAGCTGGAAGGCCTGCTCAGGAAAAGCAGTGCTGCTGCCACGCAGCATCCTGCAGCAGTTGGGGCCAAGCAGCCCGCTCTGGAACTGCGCAGCATGGCCTTCACCATTGGGTGTGTCAGTGCCAGAGCACAACGCGTCCCCTTCTGGCTTTGAATGCTATGAATGTGTGCACTTCAAAGAAAGAGCTGTGAGAATCCGCTTTCTCCAGCTTCCCAGGAAAACTGGGAGCCTGTGTTGTGTCCAAGCCACTTTGCAGCCACGTGGAGGGATGTCCAGAGTTGGTTTTTTCCTATTTCCCCTCCAGTATCTGTGAGGAGCGGGATGGAGCATCACCAAACAGCAGGCGTTGTCCCTCTCCTTGGGACCCAGACTCATTGCTGAGCACTGCCACTCACCCACACTGTTAGCAAACTGCTGCAGGAGGGATGGACCTCCTTGCTGCCAGGTGAGCAGAGCAAGGATCCTGGGTTATGCGTGGAATCAGAGCCAGACCAGCACGCAGGGCTGGGCAATCAAACTGTGATCCTATTTACATGCCTCTATTTTTTTAAATCACACTCCATGTAGAGTCTCAAGATCCATCCATGCGCCAGAAGGAGCTGCAGAAACACCAAACCTGCAAAGCTTCCTTCACACCACGGCTCCTAAAGCCACCAGCCTGCAGCTGAGACCTGTTCATATCTCCACAACCCCATATTATATGCAACAGAAAAGCTGGCTTGGAAAATTACTTATGCTTGCAAGCTTGAATTCCCAGTTTAGATGAACCAGCTGAATACCAGGAATACATTCACCAGCTCAGTGACCCCGTGCCTTCCCCAAGAGGCGATTACTGCAGATAGAAACCCTCTGGAGAGGACAAATTACATCAGTGCACAGACATATTAATTAGTCATTTACGCCCTAATATAGCACAAGTTCTTTTAATCTTGACTTAATGGTCTTCTGGGGCTCGCAGGGCTGAACTTTGATTTGGGCCTGACAATGCGTAACCGTGCCCTGCTGGGATGAGATTTGGAAGAAGAGCAAGTGGGAGGAAAGGGAGCCTGGGGGGACTGAATTCAGCAGGTCAAAAGCTAACTGGCATCCTTCTTTTTCTTCCTCTTCTGCTGTGATAAATATGCGATGAAGATGAAATAGCAACAGGCTGGTGGGTGGCTGGGCAGTGTAGGAGCTCAGGTGTTAGACATGCCTCTGAGGTGCTCGGCTGCAAGCAGAGCATTGGCACAAGCTGCTGGAGGGGAGATATTCTGCTTATTTGATGGGCTTTCCTAATTTGGCCCTTAGTTTGTTCTTAACGCTCCGATGGCTCAGCTGGATTGGCGCATGCACTGAGTGCAGCACATCTCAGATTTATCAGCCCTGCATTTCCCACATTCATTACTCAGCTCTAAATGGGTGCCATGCGGCTACTTGCTTTCCTTAGACAGTGCTTGGTGAGGTCGTAGAGCCCCCCAAAAGGGCTGTGCTGTGCTTTGGATCCTCCTCTCCCATCCCATCGCTATCAGCAATGCGATGAACGCTGGGGGGGCCCTCTGCCTCCTCCCCAGCCTGCTGCCAATTCTGGGCTCTGGTCCCCTTCTGTCTGCATTTGGCAAAATTCTTTCTTTGGAAAGAAATGTGTCGTGTTCATTATCCAGGCAGGCTCCAGCTTTCCAGATGCAATTAATAGTGCATTTGAGGCAGTGTAGCCATCTAGCTATGCAGTAAGTGATACACTCGGAGCTACCCTGCTACAACGCTGTACTCAAGTGCTGTTGCTTCACCATGGTAACACCCCCCCCCCCCCCCCCCCCCATCCAAAACAATAAAATATTTAAAACAACAGCAAATGGCATTACCTACGTCACCAAAGGGAAAGCATCTGGCCTAAAGTTGTGTCCTTCAGTGCAGTGGATATACAGAGCTGCTGGCAAATGGAGCCATCTTCAGTCCTGTTGAGCTCTGGGGGGAAGGAAAAAGGGATGAGCATCAGCATGAGGGTGAAAGGAGCTGGGCAGTCCTGGGCTTGCAAAACTTAACCCTCAGGTGTGAAGCTCCCATCCCAAAGGCAAGCAGAGCAGGCCATTTCATCTTGAGGAAGAGGTATCATTAATTCTTTCCAACCCAACATCTCCTGCAGCCCAGTATGAGCTTCACCCCCTTGGAACACCAGCAGCCCATCAGGAACAAAACCTTTCCATTAATATAGGAAATCTGCCCTTAAATCTTCAACCAAGAACCCTCTCCCCATAGAAAAATGGGACGTCAGGAGCCCATGGTGGTTCTTCACCTGCTGCACAAGGGGATGTGCCTTCCCCTCCCCAGCTCCTGCAAACCACCACTCCTGTCTGGCCAGCAGAACCGCCCTCCTGGGCAGTGGAGAAAAGAATAAATCTCTCTAATAGGATAGAGGGAGATGGGCAGAGCGGGGCCACAGAGGCACTTTGCAAGGAGAAATACGAGCGAATAAACTCATTACCCTGCTTTCAAGGATCTGCTTCCTACCAGAGAGGCTGGGACCTGCAGCACTTCACTCTGATCGATGTCTTTGTGCCCCAGATCAGGCGTGCATCTGCCTGCAGGACCACCAGCAACTTGCAGGTGCCCCAGAACATTACAGGTGCATCCCCCAGAAAGGAATACACATCAATCTGTAGGGGAAGGAAACTGGAAAGCTCGACCAGTCAGCAAGGAACTGAGAGATGTTTGGGATGGATGGACCCAGCACTGGAAGAAGGCAAAAGCAGCTGCTTTGTTTCCCCACTGGTGTTTTTCCATCCACCCCAATATGAGCATGACAGTGGCTGTTACTTGAGCTAAGGAGGCCATGAAACTCTATTCTGTGCTCCTCCCTTCCCTGCAGCATAAATTTGCATCAAATGCTCTCGTCAAGCAAAAGAAAAAAAACAGCGAGGATGCAGTTATTAAAAGGTTGGGACAACTCTCTGCTTGCTGATACAATTATTAGATAATTAGGCAGTATTTTAATCTGAAATAATGATCAAATTATTCTCAGGCTGTTTGCACATTTCCATCTATCTCCAGCCTCACCAGCTCCTCCAAGCAGCCCGGGCCCTTACGAGCCTTTTTCCTGGCAGTTTGGGAATTGCTGCCAAAAAGTAGAATGTAGGGCCAGCGTTTCCCAAAGCACCACTGGTTGGCTTCCTCCTGCCCCCCTGCCCCCATCCTTGCAATGCTGGCCTATTTGTTTTCTTCTTTGACTCTTCAGTTGTATTAATTTTGCTGTCTCCTTTCTGTTGTGGGCACCAGAGCATCACAGACAGCTTGGTGGTGGTTGGAAAGGTCTCTGGGCAATGGGGTTGGGGCTTAACTCGTTGTTTTATCAATTGTTTGGGCATTTTATTACCTGCAAGGGCTTCTGCAGCCACAAAGTGCTTGAAGCTGATGAGGAAAGTCCTCCAAAGTGCATTGGCAGAAATTAGGTCAGAGGAGCAGTACCATAGGATAACCCCAACCAAACCTCCTCCAGCTCCCATGGGGGAGCAGTGGGGATGTAGAAGCCCGGAGAGCTCAGCGCGTTGTGACAGAGCAGTGCCAGCACCCACAGCCTTCACTTTTACTCACCAGCTTCTGTTTCTGGCACCAAAGAGCTCGCAGAGATTTTAGAGGGATAATTATCAGGTGAATTTGCAGCTGCACAAAGCTGATAAGGTTTGGTACCACGGGGCAGGGGAAGAGCTGATGGCGGTGCGTATTTCTCTATTAATCCCTGCACCTCTTCTGCAGCAAATGGACACATGATGGAACACGGGGACTGTTTTCATCCAGGAGAAAACTAAAAGCAGAAACTGTCCATCGTCTGAAAAGAGTGGGGGGGAGTGGAGAAACAGAGAACATTGCAAATGCCTCGGGCTGTAACATGCAGAGCAATGCAACGTTTCTCCTCGTTGTATGATGACAGCGTTTCCAAAGCTTGACATGGGGGAGGGCAATAAAACATTTGCAGCGTGCTCACTTAATCCTTCCAGCTCTGCTGGCTGCTGTCAGCTTTGCAAAACCAGATTTGCAGAAGGATAAATTCAATCTGCCCCGTCGTCACTGGAGTCTGCCTCATGTATAATGACTGATGTTCAGGATGGAAGATCCCACGAGCCATGCAGATATGGGGCAGCTCCAGCTTGCTTTGTTTTGGTTCTCCTGTTTGGAAGCCTTTGCACTGCAATCTACTGTATAGATATGATTTTGCTCTGGTGCAAAACTATTGGGTGCTGCCAACGCAGGTGCTGACAGACAACAGCATCAGATCTGAATACATTACAGATCTGAGCCCCTCACTACAAGAAAGACATTGAGGCCATGGAGTGTGTCCAGAGAAGGGCAGCAGAGCTGGGAAGGGGCACAAGTCTTGTGGTTCCCTTATGAGGGAACTGGGATGGTTCAGTCTGGAGGAGGCTCAGGGTAGACCTCATGGCTCTCTACATTGCCCTGAAAGGAGGTGGTGGTGAGGGGGGGTCGGCCTCTGCTCCCACTAATGACAATGGGATGAGAGGTGTTGGCATTACACTGCACCAGGGAAGGGTCAGGTTGGGTATTAGGAAATACTTCTCTGAAAGAGTGGTTGGGCACTGGCATAGCTGCCCAGGGAGTGGTGGGGTCACCATCCCTGGAGGTGTTCCAGCACCGTGATGTGGTCAGTGAGCATGATGGGATGGGTTGGGCTTGGACTTGAGGATCTTAGAGGTCTTTTCCAGCCTTAATGATTCTGTGATTCTATGGTTGTGTTAGCAAAGCTGCTTTTTGGCTAAAAGTCAATGAGTGCCTCAAATGGGACTCCAGTCCCAAGGGGAATTTGCTGAGAGAGAATTGGTTGGGGACCCCTCTGTGAAAGATTATTGGATGCTCTCTGTGTGGCACGGGGGGCTGCTAAGATGCACGAAGCAGGTGTCAGAAGCACAACCCACACACAGGAGATCTGAGACAGCCTCCAAAGCTTCCAAGCTTTGATTTCTTCTCTTGCTCACCTTGCAGGTACATGGCCATCATCCACCCGCTGCAGCCCCGGCTCTCAGCCACTGCCACCAAAGTGGTCATTGGTGTCATCTGGCTCCTGGCCTTCCTGCTGGCCTTCCCACAGGGCTACTACTCGGTGACGGAGGAGCTGCCAGGCCGGCTGGTGTGCCTGGTGGCGTGGCCGGAGCACAGCACTGACGTGTATGGAAAAACGTGAGTTGGACTTTCCCAGCAGGATGGACAAATTGACCTGTAGGAAAAAATGTCAAGAAGTATTAAAAAAAATAGATACAATGAAGCAGGGAAGGCTGAGAAGGGATGAAGGCTCCTTGGGATGGGGAAATCCACTGCCTACCCGGGGTGAGGCTGGTGCTACGTGGCTGATGGTAGCAAGATCTCCATCTATAGTATGGTGAGGCACGCTGAGGGTAATTAAGCTGAGTTTGGTGCTGCTTGTAGTCCCTGCTGTGTGAGCTCCCAGCCCTTCTACAGTGCTCATCCTTGAGGGAAACTCACATCCAACTGCTAAGATGCAGCTGTGGGATGCAGCCTGCATTACCCCCAGGGGCTGCATGGCTCTGTTTTTTCGTAGCACCTTTCCTTCAGCTTACATCTTTACAGGCTTCCTAGGGTGAAAGTTACTCCTGTAAGAAGTAAATAGCGTTGTGTCAGGTGTACCTTGGCCAGGCAATAACAGATAAAACTGTCTGGGGATGTGTTGAGCCCAAATGCCTCAAAAATTCACTCAAGTGCTTCAAAAAACAAGCTCTGAAAAGAGGCTCTGCAGAACTAGCTGAGGATGAGAGGTGGATGCCTGGACAGGAGGGCTCAGCAGCCATCTCCTTCCTACCCACCAAGGTTCCAGCTAATTACATCTGGCATTTCCAACAGGTCTGGGCAACCCTGCTGGACTGCCAGCACACGGTCCTCCACAGTTTGCTCTTTGAGGTCTGTGAGTCATGCAGTGAGCTAAATGTCATGAGGGGAAAAAAACCCAACCTTTGCGACTCCAGTCCCACAGAGCAATGAATTAGTGCTGTGAAACTGTGCTAGAGGCAAAGCAGGGGATGTGCACACATGAAAAAGTGCTCAAAGCCGACGTGAGTCTGTCCATAAGGCAAGAGCTGAGCTGAGGATGGCCCCGCTGACATCCAGAGTGTTTTCCAACCTCCATGATTCCGTGCAACTGCAATAAATGCAGCCAGCATGAAGAAACTCGGCCCACAAGGGCTGAGCCCCCAGGTCCCCCAGCCTGAAGAAGCGACCAGCACAGGCCCAGGGCCTCACTTTGACAAATCATTTGCTGTTCGGCCATATATCAGGGCCACTGCCTTTTCAAGAGCTGAGTCAAGAGCAAAACACCACTACTGACCCATGGATAATTTGGAAGCTGGGTGCCACCCCAAAGCCTGCACGTCCCACGCTCTTTGGTGAGCAGGGCATTCAGCAAACAGTTGAGGGCAGCCTGGAGAGAAGATGCTAAGCAGAAGCTTTTCTGTAGACAAATCTCAAACAGCTGCTGAGGACTGAAAATAGTTTGTAGCTCAGCCCTAGCACAGGAGGCTGCCCAAATCACGTGAACCCACTTGCACAGAGCCGGAGATCATATATGTTCTCTTAGTGCCCCCAAAATAACTGCAGATGGGTGTTTGGGCCCCTGTCAAACACCATTCCTGCTTGCACGGCTGTAGTGCAATTACTGAAGGCAGCAGCCACTGGCAGGAGGTGCTGCATCTGCACCAGGAGCTGGTGACTCAGCTCCCTTCCATTCATTTTGATTCATTAAGGGGCAAAACTGCACCACTCATTGGCTTATCAGGGAGATACCAGCCCACGGAGACTATCCAGACAGCAGCTGCCTCCTCCCATGTCCCTGTCCTCCCTCCTACGTGCTCCCCTGTTCTTCACAAGGTACTAAATCTCCACACTGAAGACTTCTAAATCACAAAATCCAGGCTTTCCCTGCCTGCTCTCATACTGTGATCCTCGTAGACAGAGTAACAAATGGATGGGTTTCAGCATCCAGAATACAAAAATAATGAACCAAAAAGCAGGATGTGTTGGTAATCCCTCTCCCCGCCATGCTTCTGTGGCTCTGAAAATAAGGATGTGTCTTGCTTGCATTATTTAATGGTTGCTCTGGGGCTTTTCTGCATCACTCTCCACACTTTGCAGCTGGTTTAAGACCCTGCTTTGCACAGCAACGATGAAATCTTCATCATGGAGCCACAGAGACGCCTCTTTAATTAGCAAAATAGAAAACAGTCCTACAAAATCCAGCTGAAATGCGATTAGCCCTGGGTGGAGAGGAGGCCAAATGAGATTGCAGGTACAAAACAAGGAGGAGATGGCATGGCAGTGTGGGTCTGGGGCCAACCTCGCCCCTGCCAGAGCAGCAGGAGTTTTATCAGGCACGAGCCTGACCCATGGTTTACACTTTGGAGAGATTATTCAATCTGAGCTCCTAGGAGGAGTGAGTGCAAGAACAGAGCAAGGCTACAGAGCCTTTATCCGTGTTATAAAGGGATGCAGAGGTCCTGCCCTCCCCATGAGAGCAGAAAACTGACCAGTTGGATCAGCAGTGGGAAGGAACACAGCTTGGAGCAGTGCCACACTGGAGGCAAAGGCTATTTCTACCACACTGCTTTGATGAACTGCACGTTGACCTTTTGCTAGCAGGAGCTTCCCGCAGCTCAACCTCAGTGCACTGTGCATGGAGCTGTTCCCAGCTGTGTCTATGGCAGTGGGCACTGAGATTATGTCTTCTGCTGCCTGAGCAGAGCCAAACCTATGCTGGACCTGGATTCAGGCAAGCTAAGACCTTGCATTTGCCACGCAGGGCAATCCTGCATTTCTCTTTAGTTTAATGTTCCTATCCCAGAATCACAGAGTTGTAGAGGCTGGAAGGGACCTCTAGAGATCAACTAGTCCAACCCCCTTTGCCAACCCTGTCCTTTACATATGTTCTGTTTTGTGTTGGTTTTTTTTTTAATACATTTGCACAGGACTGTTAGATGAAAGATCTGACAAGGACGAGCTTTCACCTTCAGGATAAATTAGGGTGTAAATAAAGTAGAGGTGATAGTAGAGCCACATCAGCTAAGACGTAACACAAGTCTTTCACTGGCTTCTCTCTCCCATCCCCGGAGGGTGCTGGCTTGCCAGAAGCCAGCAGTGGAGGCTTGGAAGAGATTGGGATGAAACTAGGGAGTTCTTCCTGGTTCCAAGCACCACAGGAATCATGCTACATTCCCTTTGCCCCTGTGAAGCTGTGCTTCCAAGCTTGGTTTGCAAGAAACAGGCCGACTAGGTGGAGGACGCACTCAACAGCCATCATTTTTTCTAGGTATCACTTCTGCATGACTGTCCTGATCTACTTCTTGCCACTGCTGGTGATAGGCTGTGCCTACACCGTGGTCAGCATCACCCTCTGGGCAAGCGAGATACCCGGTGACTCCTCCGACCGCTACCACGAGCAGGTCTCAGCAAAGCGGAAGGTAAGGAACCTCAGGCACATAGCAGCCATCATTCACACCCAATCCCAACTAACCACAGCCAGAAAGAATGTAGCCAGGTGGACACAGGTTGTTGTTGCTAAAGGAGCAGAGCGTGTCCTCCAAATGTGCGTCCTCCATGATGCTGAGTGTGTGTTCCCTGCTGGAAAGGTCTCCTAGGTGGCTTCTTTTGGAGGGTGATGTGTGACAGATGTCCTCCTGCCCTCACAGGTGGTGAAGATGATGATCATTGTGGTGTGCACGTTCGCGCTGTGCTGGCTGCCCTACCACATCTACTTCACCCTGCAGTATTTCAACCCTGAGTGGTACCTGCAGAAGTTCATCCAGCAGGTCTACCTGGCCGTCATGTGGCTGGCCATGAGCTCCACCATGTACAACCCCATCATCTACTGCTGCCTCAATGACAGGTGGGTTCGAGCCCAGCACAGCAGGGCTGGGAGAAGAGAGAAACACAGAGGGCTCTGATGGAGGAGACTTTGGATAGAGAGGTGTTCTAGGATGGCTCTGTTCTATCCTCTGCCAGGGGTTGTGTTTTTTGTGGGGACAAGACTCACCTCAATAAGTCTTCCCTGAAGTCCCTGCGCAATCTGAAGTCATTCATGTATCAAAACAACCCTCCCTACTCCTCATGGGGATTCATCAGTGGTGTTTTTTTTGCTTTTATTTTCACATCTGAATGAAAAGCAACGTTTGTTTCACTGTTCAGCAGCGCTTAGCTCTGGCCTCTCATGTCCAGTGGGTTCCTCTCCCCATCCCCACTTTCCTCACCCCTGCCTCTCTGCAACCCTTCTGTCCCCCCAGGTTCCGCGTGGGCTTCAAGCACGCATTCCGGTGGTGCCCGTTCGTCAGTGCTGCTGAGTATGAGGGCCTGGAGATGAAGTCAGCCAGGTACCTGCAGACACAGAGCAGCATGTACAAGGTCAGCCGGATAGAGACCACCGTGTCCTTGGCGGTTGGTGCAGCCGAGGAGGAGCTGGAAGAGAGCAAAAAGGGCAAACGTCTCTCTGTAGACATGACCTCCAATGGCTCCTCGCGCAGTGACTCCAAAACTGTCTCCGAAAGCTTCAGCTTCTACTCCAACACACTCACCTAAGCGGCTCCCAAACTCTGTTAGCCACCCATCAGGATGCTGCCATGCCTTTCCCTCACCGGGATGCTCCAGCGCGTGGTCCACCCGGCATCATCACCCTGGTTTTAATGTACTGGCTTCTCTCTGTGCTGTTTTATCATCTCCTGCTGTGCTGCTGCTCACCTGCGATGCTTGAGTGAGCCCAAGAGCAAAAGCTTCAGACTGGTTTCATGTGCTCCATCATGGCTCATGTCCAAACACAAGCAAGGTTTTTCTGGCCTCCACCTTGCTCTCTGCCTCTCCAACCTGCCATGTGCTGGTAGGCTGCAGAAATAGAGCAGAGCTGGGTTTTTCTCTTAAACCAGAAGTACAATGCTGGCAGGCACCTCCCTGCCCTCTGCGAGGCAGCAGGTGTCTCTCAGTGCATCCAACCCCCACGGGAAAATGAACCAATCTTTCCTGCTCCCAGCTTTAATTTCATTCTGTCCTTCCCAGTTGAGTATCCAGAGAGGTATTCAATACCAACATCAAGCAGAAATGCTGTTTTCAACTTCAGGAGCCCAAACACCCTTGTGGCACCGCTGGCCACTCAGTGCTTCCGCTGAACATGGTGGTTTTGTAGTCTCAGCTCATCTCCAGCACCCACTATTCTGCAAAGAGCCACTCCACAGCTCAGCTCAGCTCATCAAATCAGGGCTCTTGGAAAGGATTTCGGAACTAAGCCAGGCTTTGGTTGCCATTAATCATCCATCTGTGCCAAAATCAATCACTGTGATTTCATACTGGGCCTAAGGCAAGATCTTGGAAGTCTCTGGAGAAGAACTGACTGAATGGACAAGTTCTTCACAAGCTGGAAGTGCCTGGAGCTGCTCAGAAAGGGGCACAGTAGGTTTCCATTGGAAAAACAAAGCTATGCCAATATGGAATGTTGGAAGGGTGACTTGAATTTTGCAGAAGTTTTGACTCAGGGGAGAGCAGAAATGATTTCACTCACGCTTTCTGGATTTGGTTTTAACCAGGGAAACGTTTCTCTTTTCCTCTCCCTGGCTCGTGTATGAAACATTACGTTCATGATGTGTAACCTGGATGTTTGTTATGTTTTAGTCCTGTTCTGATGGTGCAATTTTCACCAGGGGTTGCTCTCAGCAAGGGCTCCTTTGGTCAGTAAATGTATGAAAGGGGGGAAAAATGAAATAAAATGAGAAGTTGGCTAATGTAGCTCGTTAGGAACAAACCCACCTGTCTGGGCTGCTGTATTGACTGCTCCTTCCTGCTCAAGAGCTGCTGGCATAATCTCTCACTTTTTTGGTGCAGAAATCAGACTCCCAAAGTGGGTTGAACTTTGCCACAAGCTCCACAGGTGCTGTGCTGCCAATACATGAGAAGGTGCTACAAACCAGAGCCAAATGCTGATTTATTCCAGCTGCCAACCCAAAATCAAGGCAAAAATGAATGTCTCAAAGTGCACCGGAGAGCCAGCAAGGAAGGCCAGCAGAGCTCTGGTCGGCACACACCATTCTTGAGCACACAAGTTTGTGTTAGCTCACGAGCTTACAGAAGTCAGCATTCAAATACACAGAAAATAACCAGGCTGCCTTTTTTTCTCCTCTGTGTCTGATGCCCTGAGGGCGCTATGATCATGAGATGTACGGAGAAATGACAGCCATCTTCTCACAAGCAATGCTCAGCTTGAAACATGGGATAACCCCAAGAGAGTGCATGGAGACCTCAGTTCAAGATGACAGCTTGCAGCCTGAAATGCCTCTGGTGCCCCTTGCAGAAAGCTGTCTCTTGAAATAAAGCAGGCAGAATTCCCACCAGTTACAAACTGGGATGTCCAGGCTGGTAGGGATGTCCCTAGGGGAAGTTTTCATCAGATGGAGGCCAACACAGGAAAAGGAAAATGTTCTGGGTAAATGGGAAGATGTCCGAAGCCAAGGGCTCTTCCCAGCTCCTAGTGCCAAGCTGTCTCGTGGGTGGAGTTAGGAACCAGGATAGGGCTATTGTTACATTTAGGCTCCAGGCCAACCTGTGAGATGGGGTGTTTGCAGCAGGGCTGTGTCCATGCTGTGACATGCTGTGTTCACCATGTTCTCAGTGTGCAAAAGCCACAGTGAGGTCTTCTTTTGAAGGCTCAGAAGCCCAGAGAAAGACTCACCTGCCTGGAGAGGGGATGGGACCTCTGATCATGTGTGAGCCCAGCTGCTGCAGTACATCCAGCTTTCCCATCAGACAGCTCAGTGGTGATACAGAGGCTTTTCCTACCTTGTTCAGCCTGGTTTTCTAGTTCACTTTCAGATCTCTGGTTAGAAATTCAATTGCAAAGCAAGAGAGTTTCTTTGCCTCTTTCCTGATTCTCTGAAATGCAAGACCACACAGCCAAAGCTCCCAGCACAAGAGCACCTCGCTTTTGTTGCTACTAATAATTCTAGAAACAAAACCCAACCACACAGCTCTCAGGCTTCAGCAACCTGTTAGTCTGATCACACCATCCTGCCCCCCCCAAACCTGTCTCCAGTTGAGCAATTCACACGGTGGTTTTAATGAAAAGCTTAACATCCAACTTGGCCCCTTCTCTCATGGCTTATCCTCCCAGAATACCATCTCTGTTGGAGCTTCTATCACACCCATCAGTGCAATGTGCTGGCTGGGGCTTGTCAGAGGTGGGACAATGAATCCCAACAGCAGCTGAGGGTATGAGAAGACTCTCGGGTGTCTCTGCCCTTAACCTTTCCATCCCAGACAAAAGGCTTCCAGTTTCAGTGCAATACAATATGCCTGAGTGATGTGATGGGACGAGATGGGCTGCATATTAAGGGTTTGGGTATTTGGTGTGGTGCAGACCATAGGAGCTTTGGGTGAGGTTCCTCCCATGGTAGCATCTCTATACAGCAAAAGCTTCCCTACACAGAGCCCTCCTGTTCCAAATGGCCTCTCTAATTATTGGGTTTGTTAAGTCCCAGTGGATTCTCATAAATAAATGTTTCTTTTGTTGAGGCTACGTTGCAACTGGTTAATGAGCAGGCTGTGGGAGGCAGTGACAGCAGCACGGTGGGAGTGGGGCAGAAGGGGTGAACCAAGAGCAGGTTATAATTTGCAGCTCTTAATTAGAGGAGCGTTGCCGAGACACACTTGATTGGCATCACTGCCAAAGGCCCTGTCCCACATGCCTATTAAGCCCTGTTTCTTTATTTCCACGGGTTACTTTATCATGCAGAAGGGAGAGGATGAATCGTGTCACACGGTGCTGCTGTGCTGCCAGAGACCCCTCTGCAGTGGGAATGTGAGAGCAGATCCCACTTCTCAGTGAGAGTCAGCTCGTCTCATCCAAATGTGAGGTCAGCCTCACACATTGCCCTTCCCAAAGGGGTTCGTATCACTTCCTACGTGCACTTGGCACATGACAGGAACGTGCTTCTTTGCTGTAAGAAATACTCACTGTCACAGTGATCTGCTGCAGAAATCATACAGGCAAATCCAAATTTCCTGTGCTCCGGCCCATAGCAATTTGCTCATTTCCTCCCCCTGCAATCAGATATGGAAAGTCCCAATTCAAAAGTGCCCCGGTGGGTTTGCATCAAGGTGGAGGCTCTGGGAAGGATTTAAGGAGACAGACAGAGGGATTGTGCCCTGTATTTGCTGCCTGGCAAAGTACTGTAGAGTTCTTCTCTGCCAGCATCCTGCTTCCCCAGCTGAGAGCTCTGCTGCTTGCTGGATGCCATCACCCTCTGGCACAGCACACGTTGGCACAGTTGATGCAGTACCTGCAAAACCCTCTGCTCTCGTTATCACAGCAAAGCCCAGGTGTGCAGCTGAGACAAGAGGTCAGGCTGAGGTACAGCAGTGAAAGCAGGACGAAGCATGAGCACAACAGAGCAGCTGCCCAGAGCAGCAGCTTGTTTGCACCTGTACACTTGTCTTTTTATAGCTGCTGACAGCCATCCCTGCAGGTAGTGCAGACATCAGTGACACCATCAGTCTGATTATTTACTATGGCAAAGGCAGAAGTTCAACGTGATTAACGTTTCTGCATTCCACAGTGCTTGGCATAAATGTTTGCTTAATGCACGAGTCAAAAATATCCCCAGAAAATGAAAATTAGGGATAGACAATTGCTTGCTGCTGTGCACCAGTGTGTAAACTGGGGTTTCCATAGCACCAAATGGTGCGTTAGATCATTATGCCAAAGAGCTGAATGAGAAGCAGCTTAAGTGTGAAGTGTATGGAGGACAGAGGGCTCCATGTTTTCCATCTGACCTGCTGACCTCCCCACTTCAATTTCTGCACAGATCATGGTGGGTTTTGGTTTCCCTCTCACAAACGGGGCTGCCTGGTGGATTGCAGACACCACTCTAACATGGCCTGCTTGTTTAGACGAGCAATTACGTTTTATCACTGAACTAAATGAATCAAGCATTAGCTAATGAAAGATCTGAGAACCTGCTGTGGCGATCCAGAAATCAACCCAATCCAATTGCAAGTGTGAAATGAGGATTAAGAGCTGTTCCCATATTCTTGGTGCAGCCAAGCAAACACATCAAGAGGGTTTTGCATCAGCAAGACCCAAACACCTGAGAAGCAACTAAGGAAAGGAAGGGAGTGGGAGAGAGCAATTACTGCTAAATAGGATGCTTGAGCGCGGTGATGGTTCTAATGGGTTTGATTAAAAGTCAAATGTGATTAATTAGAGCAATTTGATGGGCAGAGAAGTGTCACAGAGGGGTCTGGTATGTCCTGGTGTGACTGCTGGTCTCACTGTGTGACATCAGGTTGCTCAAGGCCTCATCCTGGAACATCTCCAAGGACTGAGATCCCCACTGGGAACAGCTTCCCGTGGCTCATGCCACAACCAGTGCACACACAGGAGCAGCCCATACCGATCCTGCTTTCCCCTTTCACTTTCACATAAGCAGCTTTAAGTTTTCCAACCAAAACATTCTGGCTACAGAAGACTGAAGTGTCAGTAAACTCACGCTTCTCCTGAAGGCATAGTCATTATGAACAGCAGCATTTCACACTCCTAAGAGCATTAGCATGCAAAACACTTCCAAAAAGGTGATTCCCACTTATTGCAAAGCAGGTTGTGCTGTCCAGGTTGATTAAAAAGGTTTCACGGAGATAATGAGAGACATTTTAAATAGTGAAAGGAGAAAAGATGCGTTGTTCTGAACCAGCCTTCCTTCTGTGAAGGCATGCAGCCGTGATGACAACAGCAGATAATGTTGGTGCTGAGGGATGTGTAGTTGATTATGGCAAGCTGTTGATGGTACAAAAGCTTCCTTGATGCATGGCGTCATCAAATGGCTGCAAACCTGCACTGAAATTGAGGAATTCAGGAATCCTCACCCCAGAGAGCAGCGGGTCTCTTTGGATGACACTTCTGGTAACTCACAGCCTTTGGAAGAAAACAAAGATCGCATGTGATTTCAGCCCCACCAACACCAGTCCTGCTGCCTTTCACCACGATAAGATCACACAGACCTGGAAGGCTGAGGTTGATACCCAGGACTGAACTGGAGCACAGCAATAACTCTCCAGCCACACTCTCCAGAGCTGAGGCCCTCTTAGATGGAGTTAAGGCTTTGCCTTGCAGCACCAACATTCCTGTGTGACCACTTCTCCCCACAAAACCCACAGATGTTTGACACCCATATGGTGGCATCCACACTGGGATTTGAGCAGCAGCATAAAAAGGCAGCAGAGGCACACAGGGCACATGTCCAGAGATGTCAGAGCTGCTCAGCATGCCTAGGAGATGGAGTACACAGCAATAAGGCTCTATAGAGCATCTCAGGCCCAAGATGCTCTCCCTAGATCCATCTACAAAGTCCTTCCTTTTGAGGAGTGCTAAGAAGTGGGGCAAGGTGAGCTGTCCTGCTCTTCAAACTACCTGATTTTCTGCCCTGCTCTTCAGAGGCACAGGCCATTCAAAGCCCTTCCCAAGGAGTTCATGCCTCCAAAAGCACCAGTCCAGCTGGCAGCCTACACAAAGACTCAGAGCTCAGCGACTCACTCTTTCCCCCCTGGATAGAGGGAATTACCGAGCTTGCCCTATCACGCTCAGACTGTGTCTCATCCTGCTCTCCCCTGTGCATACAAAGCTATGGGAGCTCAGCACTGCTCTAACCCCTCATTCACCATCACCAGCACTGTTTGAAACTGCTAAGACTCTAAAATCCCAAAATAAATTGGCCTGAATAAGCAAGCCTCCGTTCCAGCCAGACCGCTGTGGGCACAAACATCTCTGCAGTGGGTTCCTGCACTCAGAAACGACTGCTGCTGCAGCTCTTGGGAGCTGTGGCTGGCAGCTGAGCCCAGAGCAGCCTGCACAGTTCTCTCCCTTCATCTGTAAGGGAAAGTCGCCAAGAACAACACAAGACACGTGTGGGCACGGCCAGCCACCAGCACCGTGCTGTGCCAACGCGGCTGCTGCCGGCTCCAATGGCCTCAGAGGATTACGGCACATAGCAGCCCTCAAATGCTTCCAACCCTACAATCTTGATTGCTCTGTCAGAACCTTGAGGACTTCTCCTCAGCTGGAAGCATAGCCTGCGCTGCAGCCGTGCTACAGGCGGTTTGTAAATCTCTGCATGTGAGGAGTTATTTCATTTTACAGCTGCTACAGAGTCTGTGAAAGCCTGGATTTCATAGTACAAATACTCCAACCGGTGATAAAACATGAGAGGTGTTTTATCAAACAAAAGGTCCAATCATTGGTGTTTGTAGCAACTGAGCCAGGAGCCTGCAAATGGAGATGTGAGCCATCCTTAGCTCTGACAGCACCGTACGGCCCCTTGCCCACTAACCTCCTTGTCATAATTGCATTCACTAACAGAGGGCCAAAAGGAAAAAAAAAAGCAAACAAATCCAACTTGTGTTAGTGCAATCTGTGGCACAGCCTCACCAGACATAAAGCAGGCCTTCCTAATGAGCTAGAAAAATCAAACCATTTACCTCTTCTGAGGTCTAAATCTCTTCCTTGTGCCCCTAGGTATGAGCAAGGCCAGACAGAAGTAGCTCTGCAACAATAACAAACAGAGCTAAAAACAGAAAGCACTCTGGAAGGGAGAAACAAATGAGAGAGGCTGAGCATAGGATGTCTGTCTCCAGAAAGGATCTGCCATGAAAACCAAAACCGAGCGCCTTCCTTCCTGGTCAATGGCAGCAGCTGAGCAGGTATCAAATCACTTTTTATTACTGAGAAGAGCTGCATTTGTTTAAATAAAAATAGTAGCAGCGAGTTAATAAGTGCTCCTGCGGTGTCTGCGGCAGCACATGGAAACTACCAGCTAATCTTTAGTTCATGGGTCATTTGTAGAGGGGTGCAACAAGTAGAGATCCTGCTTGTGCAACATCAACCTAAGCCACTGCAGCAGTGACCCCAGACACAAGCTGACTGCGTGTGTGCAGGGAAAGGCTGCAGACCCACGCAATAACCCGGCCTCTGGCAAACCCTTTGCCACAGGCAAGTGCCCAGAGTTGAGCCTAAGTCAGATGCTTGCAGCCAGCAGCAGCCTCGGGAAGCCCAGAAGGCTGCAAGCTCAATATTCCCTGGCTCTATTTTTAACCTTGCAGCTGAGGAAGATCCCTGTTGCTACGCTACCTGTGTTGTGGGTCCGGAGCAGACAGCACATCTCACCCTGGAACTCGCTGAGCAGCTCAGCAGGACACAACCAGTGAGGTTTTAAATCCACCACAGCAGCTGCACCAGTCACACAGGAGTGCTCCCCTTTCCACTCATCTCAACTTTCCCCTCTTCTCCAGTGCTTGCCTGCAGCTCAGAGACATCCCCTGAGTTCAGTGTCACCCCAAAGCTTCCCGCAGCCCTGGCACAGTGCAGGCAGACAGGTGGAGAAGTGCCAGCGGTTCAGCAGGCAGGCAGGCAGCCTTCCCTTTTGAGTCACTCCTCCCAGCTTCTTTAGCAGACCTTGTAAGAGCCCTCAGTGCTCCTCCGAGAGGGGAAGAATCCCTGCACACCTCCATCAACTGGGCGACTTTGGGGAATACATTCCTCCAGCAAACATCCACCAGCAGGTCTGAGTCATAGATCAAGCTTCCCAATATCCCCCCAGTGATGTAGTGGTTTGGGAGCTGATTGAGTGGGAAGCAGCCACTTGTAGAAGTTCCTGTCACCAGATGATGCATTCTCTTAATTTCCAGTTAAATACAGAACATGAATATTTCTGTCCTCGCCTGCACCACTGATGGCAGGGGATAATCAAATGCTCCACACATTGCTATTGCAACGGCAGGAATAATTCGTCTGGACATCAAAAACCCTCACGGTTCCCTGTGCCTCTTTTATTTGGGATGCAAAGCTGGTTGTACTGATTTGTTTACAGCGGCCACTAGAAGCTCTGTTAGGAGGAAAGCATCATGAAGCGTGACTTGGCTTTTACTGCCCCCCCAGTTTAGTCTGGCCCTGCTGGAGCCAATGAAGAAGAGGGTCAGACCTCTTTGCTTCTGACCCTGAGTCATTTGGAAACAAGAAAAAAGCCCTATTGGGTTTTTCCTCCCCCCAGAGTTCCTCTGAATTGCTACTTGCACAAGTGCCCTGGGCCTCCAGGGTACTACAGCTGCGCTGATGAATAGATGCCAATCTCCAGAAGTTGACTCTATGGCCATTTTTGGGGGTGGTTGGAGTCAGTGCAAAAGCCGGCTGATGGCACGGCCATCCCTCAGCTCCTGTCTGGGGAGCAGGGGACCGCTGCCAGGGCTGGCTCAGCAGCACACACAGCGTCTTTCTCCAGCATCTCTTTCTGAGGACCGCAGTTGGACTCCAAGCACGTCTTTTCCTCTTGCACCATCCAGTGGTTTAGGCTGGAAGTGTGTCGGGAAGAACTCAGGCGTCCAACTGCGGCAATTGCAGAAGGGTTGAGGCAGCTGCTGGCAGCTCTTGGTGCACAGAGGCTGGGAATGCTGGCTGCAGGGCTAGCAAAGCTTCTTGTCCAAACGGTGCCTGCAAGCTGGAAGAAAGGCTCCTTGGGAGGGTTGTGGCTGATGAAAAACTAAACATGAGCCAGCAGCGTGCACTTCCAGCCTGGAAAGCCAATGGTATCCTTGGCTCCATCAGCAGAGAGGTGGCATCAGGGACAGGGAGAGGATCGTCCCCCTCTGTTGTGCTGCCGTGAGGCCCCATCTGCAGTACTGCGTCCAGGTGTGGGGACCTCAGCACAGGAAAGGTGTGGAGCTATTGGAGAGGGTCCAGAGGAGGACACGAGGATGATCAGAGGGCTGCAGCAGCTCTCCCACTTCAGCATAGGCTGAAGGAGCTGGGCCTGTTAGAGAAGGCTGCAGGGAGACCTCATTGCAGCCTTCCAATATTTAAAAGGAGATTATAAGCAGGATTGTAATCGGTATAGTCAGCTTTTTACAAGGGTAGATAGTGATAGGACAAGAAGGAATGGTTTTAAGCTCAAGGAGGGAAGGTTTGGATTGGATGTCAGGGAAGTTCTCCACAGAGTGCTGAGGCGCTGGAACAGGCTGCCCAGAGAGGCTGGGGATGTCCTGTCCCTAGAGGTATGTAAGGCCAGGCTGGATGGAGCGCTAGCAACCTGAGCTAGTACGAGATGGAGGAATTTAGTGAGATAAACCGCAAGGCAGGAGCGCTGCCGGCGGAGGGGATAAAGAAAACCACCGCTCCACAGCGCCCGAAAGCGGCGACCGTTACACCACGCGCCTGCGCACTGCGAGCGAGCGAGCGCGGCAAATTTAAACTAGGAGGCGGTGGCGCGGCGTGGGATCCCCGCGGCTCTGGATTGGCGGAGCGGGAGGGAGGCGCGCGCTGATTGGTTCGCGAGTGAAGGGAGGGCGGGAGCTCGGCGGCGGAACTTCCGGAGCGGTGGGCGCAGCTTCGGTCCGCCGCTGCTATCATGACCGCGACCCCGCGGAGGGGTGGCCGGGGTGGCGGAGGGGCGGTTGAGTCCCCGGTGTCGCGCTCTCTCAGCGGCTCGGCTACGCCTACACTGGTCGAGTGTCCCGGTAACGACGATGAGAGGGAGAGGCGGCAGCGCCGGCGCTCGCGGGTGGTGGACCTGCAGCTCGGCGGCACCGAGTCACCGCTCAGTCTCTGCTCTCCGGTGCCCAGGTACGGCTGGGCAAGGCCGCGGGGGGGCGGCGGGCGGACTCGGTTCCCCTCTCCTCCCCTCCCCTCCCCTCCCCTGGCACGGCCGTGCTTTCCTTCCCTCAGGCAGGCGGACGCGTCGCTGCCGGCCGTGTCGGGATGGACGAACGCGCAGATCTCGGAGCATTACTCCGCCTGCATCAAGCTGTCCGCTGAGAACGTGAGTGGGGTCCCTGCTCTGACTGCCCCTGGATTTGGGAGGAGGGTGACGACACTCTGTCACAGCTCCAGAGTAATCACAGAATGGCTCGTGGTGGAAGGCAGCCAAGTTCCAACCCCCTGTCACAGGCAAGGCCACCAACCTCCAGGTTTGCTACTAGACTGGGTTGCCCAGGGACCCGTCCAATCTGGTCTTAAGCACCTCTATGGATGGTGCATCCACGGCCTCTCTGGGCAGCTGTTCCAGCACCTCACTGTTCCCTGTGCAGAGCTTCCCCAACATCCAATCTAAACCTTCCCTCTAAACCTTAAGCCACTCCCCCTTGTCCTATCACTGTCTTCCCTTGTAAAAGGTTGATTCCCCTCCTATTTATAAACCACTTTTAAATACTGTTAGGCAGCAGCGAGGTCTCCTTGCAGCCTTCTCTTCTCCAAGCTGACAAGCCCAGCTCCCTCAGCCTTTCTTTGGAGGGGAGGTGCTCCAGCCCTCTGATCATCCTTATGACCTCCTTTGGACCCTCTCCAACAGCTCCACATCTTTCCTGTACTGGGGGTCCCAGTCCTGGACACAGTACTCCAGATGGGGCCTCATGAGGGCAGAATAGAGAGGGACAATCACCTCTCCCTACTGGCCACCACTCTGCTGGTGGAGCTCAGGCTGCCATTGGCCTTCTGAGCTGCAAGAGGATGCTGCTGGCTCATGTTCAGTTTTTCATCCACTGGATGGACCCCCAGCTCCTTCTCTGCAGGGCTACTCTCAAGGATTTCTTCCCTCAGTCTGTATACATATTTGGGATTACTCCAACCCTAGTGTAAAACCTTGCACTTTGCTGTATTGAACTCGTTAGGTTCACACAGGCCCACCTTTCAAGTTTCTTGAGGTCCCTCTGGATGATATTCCTTCCTTCTGATGTGTCAGCTGCACTGCTCAGCTTGGTGTAAAGCTGGTTTGGACCTTTCAAGCAGGTCAGAGTGGGCTGTGAGCACCCCACAGGTTGGTGGCTTGCAGGCTGACAGCATCATGTTCTGGGTTTCGGTTCTCACCTGCACTTGTATTGCAGAAAATCAACACCAAGAATGTTTTTGGCTTACATCTGATAGACTACATGACAGATATACTGAAACAGAAGGACTCCGAGCTGACCAACTTCAAGGTGAGTTGGTCATGGTGATGTTGGGTCTCTGAATTGAAGCTCTAATAAATAACACATCTCAAATAAATGACCTTTCAGGAAGAGATCTGGTAGAGGCAGCACTGTCTTTTTTAGTGGAATTTTATACTGCTGACTGCTTTGGTACTGCAGAAGTTAAAGGCTGAGTGCCCCTTTCAGTGATGGTCCTTCAAAAGGAGAGCTTTAATAATAAGGCTTCTGAGGTAAATATTGGGTGTTTTGGCCAGGAAGAGGGCAGGGCTGTGATGGGGAAGAAGGTGATGTGAGCTGAGTGTAGGAGACAGCAGGGACAGATCAAAATAGGCAGCGTCCAAGCAAAGACTCCTTGCTATTGATAGTTCCTTGTTGCTCCAAGAGTATTGAAAACCTCAGGTCTGCATCTTGTCTTCTGCATTTACCTCTTGATGTGTCTTAACTGCATCCTGTGTTCCTCTATCAGATGGCAGCTGGCACCATTGATGCCAGTGTGAAGATCTACGCCGTGCGTGTGGATGCGGTCCATGCAGACACATACAAAGTTCTTGGAGGCCTAGGCAAGGAGCCAGCACCTGCAAAAGATGTGGGCAGCCCAGAAGGTGTGCCATCCACTCCTTTTCTCTTAAGCTCTTCCTGGTTCCACCCACAATACCTCCTGTGTTCTTCTGTAGCAGCCCTGAATTTCAAAGCACTGTTTCTTTCTACTAATATATATATCTGGGAGAATACCACTAGCTTGATGTACCTATTTCTTCTTAAAGGCTGTGAAATACTGAGCTTCTTTGTCTGGGGAAGTTAAATGAGAACCTGATGCTCAGCCCTGTATTTGAGTACTTGGCCAGCTAGATTTGAGTGCAAAACAGGGATGGCCTAATCTGAAACGTTTGAGAATGAAGTACCCCACGCTTTACTGTCCTTTGCTTTGAAACAGAAATGTGCTGTTAAGACAAAAGAGGCAAAATAAAAAGAAACGCATTGAGCAGCCACTGAAATATTGGTGGTTTGTGCTAATGGGTACCTGAGTGGGTAACTTTATGCCCAGTGGGCTTTTTTGTGTGCACACAAAGTGTTGTGTTGTCCCTCAGCCATAGGATATCTTAGCAAGTTGTTTTTAACTACAGCTTGTTTTTCTTTCAGAAGAAGACAGTACAGCTTCCAGCTCTGCCAAGAGAGTTCAAACAAAGAAAAAGCACTCCTTCAAAACCATTGAACAGAACTTGAACAACATCAATGTGACAGAGGCCAATCGGAGATGTGAGGTGGGCGGAGGAAGGAAAGCTCACCTCATTTTTTGCCTTTTTATTGTTTTCCTCACTGTGCTGCCCTCTCTTGGGCTGTTAGATACACATGCATGTCTGAATTCTGCTACTGTAACACAGTGGTCCTTAATTGTGTCTATTCCTCCTGTGTGAGGCAGCTGTGAGAGCTCTTTCCTCACTGAAGAAAGATGTGTGGGTCTTTCTCCCTTTGGCTTTGTATTTACAAATCAATGTCTGCATCTCACCATCCATCTGTTCCATTCCTTCATTCTGTGCCTGCAGGTTGACCCCATGTTCCAGAAAACAGCAGCATCTTTTGATGAATGCAGCACAGCTGGCATCTTCCTTACCAGCCTGCGTACACAGAGTTGTCACAGTGAGCTCCTTTTTGACTCCAAGATTGTGCCTCTCCCATCTTCAGAAACCCTCATTCTGCCCAGCAGTGATCCTGTGAAAGTGACAGAACTGAAGTGTGAGTGCTGGTAACCACTGAGCAATTCTCCCATCCAGACATCATTTTCATTGCCATGCATACTCTTTTTAGTCTCAGCCAGCTTGCTTATGCTTTGATTGAGCTCTTGGTTACCTTGTGGCACCTTGCTGTCATCCCACTTGGGCTGAGGCTGGTTGCTGACAGGGCCAGGACCCTCACAGCCTTTTAGATCTCTGCATGTAGCTCTACCTGTTGCACAGCACGTATGCATGATTGGAGCCACGCAGTAGTTGAGATGAGCGTGCTCCAGGTTAAGGGCTGACCTTTATAGAGTGTTTTAACCCTGTCAGTATTCCTAAACCCCATTACTCTGCTAAGATTCACAGTGTTATGCCCACCCTTCCATCAGACATCTGACTGAGCATCCTTTTCTGCTGAGAAACGAGCCTAAGCGCGTTGGAAACTAAGAGCAGTTTAGCACCTGACATTTGTTTTACCTGCTGGTTATTTCACCCTGTCTGATATTTCTTTATCCTTCCTATCTCTAGTGCTGCTAGAAAAGTGTGTTTTAAAACGCCCCATCTATTCTTCACTGGCTGATTTCCAGTTCATGCAGTGGGATGCTGAATCCCATGAAGAGGTACGTAGTTGGCTCTGTGCAGGATTGGATACTTGAGCTCTGTCACTGCAGAGTGATCCTGGAGGTGTTTGGGGCAGCCAGGTGTGCTGTGGGGTGCTGTGGCTTTTCCCCTGAGCACCTTCTCTTGCAGTCAGTATCAGCCCTGCTGGATAAGTTTAAGAAGAGCGACCAAGTGTTTGATATCAATGCAGAAAGAGACAGTGATGTGGAAGATGGTGTTCCTGCCCTGTCCGATGATGACTTCAATGCAGACTCCCCCAGGAGTGTAGCAACAGAAAAGATTGGGGAATTTGCAGGAAACAAATCCCTCAGTGCAGTCTGTGAGAGCAAGAGGTGAGTATGAGCAGTCACTGCACCTTTATAGCTTTGCTTTGATTGCTGGCAATGAGCTATGATAGCTCTCTGGAGGATCTTCACTTTCCCGTGTGCATGTTTTCCATCTGGCTGTAGTTTGCTTTCTGATCAGGTTTCAGGTACACTGAGGAATGCACATCTCTGCCCTCCAGAAGGACCTTCTTGTATGGTCCTGTATCCTCTGTGGTTGCTTGTCTGCTCGCTCTGCTCCCATTTTCAGCCTGCCCTGCCCACCTCTTTTCACAGCAGCCTTGCAGACTCCAGGCAGTGCAATCCTCACAGTGCTGTTTGCTGATAAGAAAGCAGGAGTCTTGCAGGCTGGTGTCTGTACAGAGCTGGTTGGGATATTAAACACGCTCAGGCCCAGTGTGTCTTAGAGGAAGGATTTACTGAGCACTGTGTGTGCTCTTTCCAGAACTGATGCAGTTTCTTTTGGAGAAGGAGACATTGGGACCATGTGCCTTCATCTCTCCATGAAGCCAGGGGAATACTCCTACTTCAGCCCCCGAACTCTATCCATGTGGGCTGGCCCAGAGCACTGGCGTTTCAAACCTCGACACAAATGTATGTATGTATTCAGAGACTGGAGCTTGAATGCTGCTGCCAGCTTGTGGTTCTGTTGGGAAATGGGCAATATGTGAATAGGGAACTACTGGAGAGAGTCTAGCTGAGGGCTGCGGAGGTAATAGGGGCTGGAGTGTCTCCCTGCAAAGGAAAAGCTGAGAGCCCTGGGGCTGCTCAATCTGGAGAGCAAAAGACTGGGGGGGGATCTGATCGATCTTAGCAATATCTAAAGGGTGGCTGTCAAAGTGGGTTGGGTGCTCAGGACCAGAATAGGGGGCAACAGAGACAAACTGGAACAGAGGAAGTTCTGTATGAATGTGGGGGAGAACATCTTTACTCTGAGGGTAACAGAGCACTGGAACAAGCTGCCCAGTGAGGTTATGGTTTCTCCTCTGGAGATGTTCAAAGTGTATCTGGACATGGGTGTGCAGCCCACTCTAGGGATCCTGCTTTAGCAGGGGAGTTGGACTAAATGATCTCGAGTTCCCTTCCAACCCTGTGATTCTGTGAGCCATAAAGCAAAGGCAGTAGAGATGAGACAGCTCTGCATGGCTCTTTTCTAGCCTGACTGGAAGCAGTACTGAGTTAGGACACCAGGAAGTGTCACACACAGATCCTTTGGGGTCTGATGTGTTCTCTGTTGTTTGGGTTTGTTAATGGTGCTCAGCATTGAGGGGGTGCCTCACTGTAGTGATAGAAGAAAATACAGATCCCTCAACATAAAAACTGAAGGTTAACTTATACTTACTGCTTCTGTAAGGAGATACTGACCCCTTTTGAAGTGTGAAGCAGAGGACACATCCTGTTCCTGTCCCTAACACAGAAAACAAGTATTTGTAAAGGACGCAGGTAAGCTGTCAGTGTGGAGCAGATGCTCACGATGGGAGTTTCCTTCCTTTCTGCAGCAAGTGCTGACTCTGAGAAAGAGAACAAGAAGAAGAAGGCAAAGAAAGCATTTGAAGTGAACTTTGAGGAGGATGTTGACTTTGAGACCTATTTCCGTAAGACCAAGGTAGGCACTGAGTTTCTGCCTCTGCTCTCTTCTGCATCTCAAAGCTGCCATCAGCAGGTGGCTCACCTTTGTTCTCCTGTGGAAACTGGCTCTGTGAGCACAGCACCATGGGTGCTCCTTGGTGCAGGGTCTTCTGGCTCCAAATCTTCTGACAGTTTTACCAACCTTGAAGTGAAGAATCAGGTTGGATTCTTTCTGGCCAATGCCCTGCTGTGAATTGAGACCCTGCAGGCCCAGCTGTGTCCTAGGATGCTGTGTTGAGTCCTACACTGCATGCAGTGATTTATCTTTGGAAGCACTTCAGAACTAATCTCATTTTAAACAAATATCCATGTTTGGTCATAGAATTGGAGAATTATAGCATGGCTTGAGTTGGGAGGGGCCTTAAAGATCCATTCCATGGGCTGCTTGCCACCCACCATCTCAGGCTGCCCGGGGCCCCATCCAACCAGGCTGTGAAGATCTGCAGGGATGGGGCACCCACAGCTTCTCTGGGTGACCTGTTCCACAGCCTCACCCACCCTCTGAGTAAAGAATTTCTTCTTACTATTTAATGTAAATCTGTCTTTTAGTATAAAACCATTCATCCTTGTCATGTCACCATCTGTCCATATAAGAAGTTGATGTACGTCTGAGTACTGGATATCACATGGATTGTGGCATTACCTTCTGCAGGCTGCTTTAACTCTGAGCAAATCCATTCTGGAAGACCAGAACGTGAGGAGCACCACACTTCCTGCAGACTTCAACTACAACCCTGACAACATTGTCCAGCTGTTCCTCAAACCAGCTGTTAAGGTAAGAGGCTTCTCCAAAATCTTCTTGGCAATGTTCCATGTGCAGAATCGCTCTTAATCTGCTTGAAGTGCCTCTGGGATGCTCCTCAGGGCAGGAAATGGGCCAGCATGATGCCTGCTAGTGAACTAACCTTGTGGGTGCTGAGTTGTCTGTGCTTGGCTGTTATGCTTTATGAGGGGATTCGTTGGTACATGAGGAGGAGGAGGAAGAGGCAGCAGGCTGGGGAAGGGGTGGCAAGCTGTAGGCATAGCTTGGGGAAAACATCTGGTTTCCTCTTTCCTGATGTTCCAGTCTCATCTCTGCAGCTCTTCAGGCTGCCTAAACCAGGCAGCTCGTTGGATCACGAGGATGAGATCGGCGAATATGATTACAATAACCCCAATGACACCTCCAATTTCTGCCCTGCAGCACAGGTAACTGGGAGCAAGAACATTTCTCTCTGTTGCCTATGTTTGACATGTGGTAGAAGGAACTCAGGAAGAATCTTTTGTCTAGCATCGCTTACTAGAGGAGAAAGAATTGACATCAGATTGTGGCAAAGCTGTAGAGTCTCTGCTCACACCTCTGTCCTGCCACTCAGTGCTACTCTGGAACATCAACTCAATCTGCCCTTGGAGTTTGCTGGCTGATTTCCTGCAGAAACTCCATTCCATGCTTTTCCACACTGCACCTCCCATGAAGCAGCAGTAGACACCATTGCTCACTTCTGCAGTCACCTCTGCACAGTGAGACTTGCACCCAGCTGTTTTTGAGCTCCTGCTGAAGTACATTTTCTCTAAAGCTTCAGCTTTCTGCCAGGCCAATGCTGCAGGTCTCATATGGCCCCACACTGGTGGGAGAGCCTTCATGTCTGTCATCTTTCCGTGTAGAACAGCCCTTTGATATTCTGTGCTTTAGATCTCTGTTAGGTTTAGCCTTAACCTGAGCTTTTAGCTGTCAGAAGAGGCTGAAGATCGTTCCTGCCAGGGGCAGTGCACAGGTAGCACCACTCAGTGCAGGAAATCTGCAGCTCCTCAAAGATGTCTGGGGTGGCCTCACTGGTGTGTTTCTTCTTGACCAGGCTGCAGACAGTGATGACGACAACGACCCCGTTCAATTCATGGGCCAAACAGAGTTCAACCTCACCACTCACCCTGAGGGTCAAGATCACGAGCTCAATGGGGTTGATGGTGTTGATATCACAATGTATGGGGAGCTGAACCTCATTGCTGAGCCTCAGAAGGTAAGGACTTGTGCTGTGCCCAGCTGTGTACTGCTGACTGAGCAGCTCTGCAGCAGGGCCTCTCAGAGAGAAAGAGAGACAGCAGTTTTCCTTGTGCAGGATCTCCAGGGTTTTGCTAATGGAAGCTTGATTCTGAGATGATGTCACTGCTGTAGGAAAATCAAGTTTGGGTTGTTCCTTTGGTTGTGACTGAGGATGCTGTTGCTGCTGCTGCTCAGTTGCTCTCTGCTAACCCTGAACGTCTTTCCCTCAGGTCAATAAGATTGCAATTCAGTACGCAAAGACAGCCAAGAAAATGGACATGAAGAGGTTGAAGCAAAACATGTGGGGCCTTCTTACTGATATACAGAAAAACACAGAGGCAGAGGTGAGTGTAGGCAGAGCCAGAGGCTTTAACAGGCCTGAAGAGAAGAGTATGCCTTGCATGTAACAATACTTAGCTCCCAAGGAGATCAGCATGGGCACGTCAGTGGCAGTTTCTTTCCAATAGCCTTGCTGCCATGGGGTAGTTGTTGAGGATGGGCTGTGAGCAGTGATTTGCAGTGCTGGTTCTCTGAGCATGAGGCTGAGCCCTGGGGAGCAAAATGTGCCTCAGCAGTGTCTGTCTTTTTGCTGAATAGATTGAAGATGTGGAGAAACAGGGCGACACATCAGTGGTGACGGGGGAGAAGGCCTTCAGCAGCATCACAAAGGAACTGCTTCACAGGTAGAGATGCCCTACAAAAGGTTGGACTCCAGGCTGGGCAGACTTCTGAGCAGCACTTGGGCAAGCACTGTTGTATTTTGTTTCTGTTGCAACCTGCTATCTGAATCCTGACAGGAGTGAAATCTCTTGCTGTCTTTTTGCTTGAGGGAGCTACAGGTTGCATTTGGCTTGGCCAAGTCTTTGCTAATGGGAGGAATAATGTAGAGAAAATCAGAGACTGGGGAAGGAGCTGTCACATGGAGCTTATCTTTGGTGATCTCATGGCTTGCAGATGTGCTCTATCCGCAGTCTGAGGCTCTGGACATCCTAACCTCCCTTCTCTTCCTTAGGTTGCCTTCTGTGATGGCTAAAAATCTGTCTGTTCCTTTAGCCTTTGCCTGCCTTTTGCACTTGGCAAACGAGAAGGTAAGTGCAGTGTATGTATGTGAGATGGGGTAGGAGCAGTGGGCAGAGCACACAGCATTTCATTTTTACATCAGAATCTTATAATTTCATTATATGTATTTCACATTTATAGGGAACACAGATCAGGTGGATGTGCTGGAAATAAAAAGCACAGTATTTCCAGCTTAACTCCTGTCTGCTGCCAGATGGGAGGGCAGGGAAGGACAGAGGGTATGAAGCACATCGCTGCTTCATGTTATTGTGCGTTGTGAGTGCTTCAGAGTGATACAGCAGCTGAGGGGAGTACTCAATCTTCTGCACTGTGACGGAGGCAGAAGGGGCTGGGGTTGTTCTGAGCATTCCTTGTGTTTTTATTCAGCTCCCTGGGTCTTCAGCCTCAAAGGGGAGGAGGCTGGCTCTCCTGAACTCAGCTTTTTGCTTTTCACAGAACCTGAAACTGAACGGCACAGAGGACCTGTCTGATGTCATCGTGAAACAAGGTGACTGAGCCTCGTGTGGAGCAGCTCATCCAGGCTGACCCCCAGGCTGGAGCTTTGCTCCCCAGCTGGACTGTGCTTGTTCTGCAGCAGTGGCAGCTTTTCCTCCTCCCAGCATCGTTGCTGAGAAGTCCCACTGATCTGTGCACCTCAGGACAACATGTAAATTGCAGACATGATCCCACCTACCTAAACCTGGAGGCTGTACAGATGGACAGCTGCTGCTCAGCCTGCCCTCTTTGATCCATGCCCTCTTTCCTGGGTTCAGGAGCAGAGTTCTGCAGTTCCTCTGTGAACTATTGGTGCCTGTGAGCAGAATGCTGCTCCGTGTGTCATTTGTTGTCTATAACTCAGCACACTGACTGACTTACTGATGTTTCCAGTTCTTATCGACCTTTTCCTTTGTCTGGTCTTTCCCTGACATGACTGATACCAATAATAAATTCCTACTGCCTTCTTAACTAGATCTGGGGGCAGGGAAGGAGGAATCTGAAGCAAGAGGCTAAAATAAAACACAGGTGTTGAGGAAGCAGCAGGAGCAGCCCTGCTCCTAAAGGAAGAGGAGCAGATGGAGGTCTGGTGGCTTTCCAGAGTCAAAGCACCGCAGCCCTGCGATGCCACTGGCAGTTTGAGTGTCATCAGCCACGTCCCTCCCTTCATCTCCATTCACTGCAATGGGAGCTGAGTCGGGTGCACCTGCAGGGATGGGGCACCCACGGCCTCTCTGGGCAGCAGTGCCAGGGCCTCAGCTCCCCCTCTGTGAACAATTTCCCCAACATCTAATCCAGATCTCCCCTCCTTTACGTTAAAACCATCCCCCATTGTCCTATCACCATCTCACCACATGAAAAGTTCCTTTCCCTCCTGTTTATCATTCCCCCTTGAAATAACAGAAGGCCACAATGAGGTCTCCCCGCAGCCTTCTCTCCTCCGGGCTGAACACCCCCGGCTCCCTCAGCCTTTCTCCATAGCAGAGGTGCTGCAGCCTCTGAGCGAGCCACCTGGAGAAAAACGTTTCCTCTTCTCATTTGGGATGGATGTAGGGCATGCAAGAGGCAAATTCCCCATCTGAATGCACACCCTTGGCTTTGTCAAACCACCACCCCCCAGCCCATCCTTTGGACCCATCTCTGTCTGACTCAGAGGGAAGGAAGTGGTGTGGGACCACATCGAAGGCCTTGCACAAGTCCAGGGAGACGACATCGGCTGCCCTCCCGTTGTCCATCGGTGCCATCACTGCATCACAAAAAGCCATCGGGTAGGTCAGGCACGATCTGCCCTCGGTGCCGCCGTGCTGGCTGTCCCGGATCACTTCTCCATCCCTCAGCTGCCTCAACATCTCTTCCAGGAAGATCTGCTCCATCACCCCAAATACACACGAGGTCGCCATGACTTACGCACTAGGCAGGTGTAGTGCGGAAACTTCTTACTCTGAACAGAAGCCAACATGAGGATTGGGGGGATTTCCCACCCTGTGTCATGCACAGATAAAGCAACATCTCTCTAAACAGTCGACTTTTGGATGCGTTCTGGGAGAATGCACCAAAATGTGACACAGCCAACACAGTTAAGAACTGTCTTATTTATTGATTTATTGCTACAGTAGAAACCTGGACAGCCATAGCTGATGGAAGCAGCGCTTGTCCAGGAGTGGGACGTGGTCCCCGGCCCCAGGGAGGCTGCTACCATCCCCTGTAGGATCAGGGCGGGGGTGGTGGCGGTGCCCGGCAGGGCTGGGGGCTTCTGGGCCTATATCTGGTGGAGATGGCTGGGCTGTGACGGGGCAGGCACAGAGCAATGCCTGTGACACCTCGGACAGCATCACAAAGGGGCATTCTGAGCTCAGAGGAGAGGGGCTTATCCCAGCGGTCACGGAACCCCCCACTGCCATTCTCGAGCTGCCATGGCAGGTAAGGCAGCAGGCTCCTCCTGCTCCTGGCACTGTGGCCCTCCAGGGGATCCCAGTGCCCCAGATCTCACCCCAGCGCCCATTTGGGCATTTCTCCACAGAGAGAATTCCTCCATTGACGCTGACGGTGCTTCCGAGACCCGACGCGATTTTCCCTGGAGCCTTTGTGCCTGCACCGGCCACTGCTGCAATGCAGCCCACCATCAGCGGAGCGGTGCCGGTGTCACTGCAACTCCTCCCTGTCCCCAATGTCACCTACGTGGTGCCTCAGGCCTCTGTCCAGCCTGGGGTACCACATGTCCAGGGACAGGGAGCGCAGCTCCCACCTGGGGGGCTGCCCCCAATTGTGGTTCAGCTGCCAGCTGGGGGGCTGCCCCAAGTTGTGGGCCAGCTCCCAAGTGGGGGGATGCCCCAAGTTGTGGCTCAGCTGCCACCTGGAGGGGTGCCCCCAATTGTGGTTCAACTGCCAGCTGGGGGGCTGCCCCAAGTTGTGGGCCAGCTCCCAAGTGGGGGGATGCCCCAAGTTGTGGCTCAGCAGCCACGTGGAGGGGTGCCCCCAACTGTGAGTCAGCTGCCACCTGGAGGGGTGCCCCAAGTTGTGGGCCAGCTCCCAAGTGGGGGGATGCCCCAAGTTATGGCTCAGCAGCCACGTGGAGGGGTGCCCCCAACTGTGAATCAGTTACCACCTGGAGGGGTGCCCCAAGTTGTGGGCCAGCTCCCAAGTGGGGGGATGCCCCAAGCTGTGGCTCAGCAGCCACCTGGAGGGGTGCCCCCAATTGTGGTTCGCCTCACACCTGAGGGGCTGCCCACAATTGTGGGTCAGTTGCCACCTGGGGGGCAGCAGTTACCCCTGCTGATGCTCCTACCTGGCGGGATGAAGCCAGGTATGCCTCCCCCCAATGCCCCTGCCCACTGCTGGGGACCTCCCCTGGTGGCAGGGACGCTGCAGCCCCAGCAGCCGATGGGGCAGCAGCCTGGGGCCGTGTCGCATGGGGAGGCCCCCCAGCCCGCAGGCAGCTGCCCGCCGCAGGCCCCCAGCCGCCCCGACCGCTCGACAGTCCTCCGAGCACCTCCAGTGCAGCAGCAGGTGCGCCCCGTGCCCTGCACCCTGCCCGCCAGCTGGGAGGAGGCGGCGGGGCCCTCTGGAGGCGCCGTGGTGCTCACAGAGAACCAGGGGCACCCAGCGCCCACCAACGCGTGCCCCCATCCCACCACGGCTCCGCTCACCTGCAGCACCGCAGCGCTGGAATCAGGTGGTGAGTTTGGGGCTGCAGAGCGGGCGGCAGGCTGTCCGCACCGGGTGGCTGTGGGAAAGCTGGCATTGCCCACTGGGGATGTTCTTGCTTTTCCAGCAGCAACAACGAGCTCAGACATCTCGGAGGACGTCACTGACCTCGATGACCTCCTGACTTGGATGAACAACAGTGAGTCTTGGGGCAGCAGAGCTGGCAGGGGGGTGTCTGCATTGAGTGCCTGGGGAAGGCTGTCATCATCGTTCTGGCGATGTTCTTGCTTTTCCAGCAGCAACAACGAGCTCTGACATCCCGGAGGACGTCAGTGACCTCGATGACCTCCTGACTTGGATAAACAATGGTGAGTCTTGGGGCAGCAGAGCTGGCGGGGGGGTGTCTGCATTGAGTGCCTGGGGAAGGCTGTCATCATCGTTCTGGCGATGTTTTTGCTTTTTCAGAAGTGACGAGTCTTCAGGAGGTCCCCCAGCCCAGCAGCGACCTGTTCTGCAGCCAGCCAGCATGCTCTGGGCAGCTCTCCCAGCCGGCCCAGTGCCCAGCGCCCGCCTGCACCACCAGCGGGCACGAGCAGCGCACCGGCAGCATCCAGGCCCCAAAGAGGAAGCTGCCGCAGGGCCAGGATGCGCCAGAACCGAAACGCCGGCGCTAGGCGAAGCTGGGTGGGCTCAGCACAAACAGGAGCGTCTGCAGAAACACGGCCACAGCCAACACATAAGGCCACCTGCAGCTCCTCGCCGGCCCCTGCAGGACACAGAGAACAGCGGCGCTGCTCCAGGGGCACCAGCACCAGCCCCAGCCCTACCCCAAACCTGGGCTGTCCACCAACAACACCTTGGACTGGGACAACGTGGGACTCTATTAGATTATGTTATGTTATGTCATTCTATGTTATTTTATGTTCGATTATGTTCAATTATGTTCGATTATGTTATACTACATTAAATTACTTTAAATCATTAAATGTTTCCTATTCACTTTGCTACACCTCTGCCTGCAGTCGTTCATGCAGCACCAAAGCCCCCCCAGACCCCAACGCCCACCTCCAGGGATGCTGGCGTGGCTGCAGCGAGCCAAGAGCTGCAGCTCCTCCCGCACCTCCTCGCTGATGTTCTCCATCATCATCACAGCTGCCAATGCCCCCATCGCCTTGTTTTGTGCCTGGGGAAGGAGATGGTCACATACTGAGCACCGGGTGTGCTGACCTGAGGGCACTGGGCAGTACTGGTGGCCCTGGGAGGCTACTGAGGGCCACAGAAAGCACTGGGCACGTGTGGAGCACTGGGTCAGTTCTGGGCTCCCCAGCTCAAGGCAGACTCTGCTGTGCAACCGCTGCAGGGAAGCTGCTCTGGGGGGAGGTTGTACTGCGGTCATCTCCAGAGGTCCCTTCCAGCCCCTGTGCTTCTGTGACAGGCGGGTGTGTGAAGGGAGACAGCGAGCAGTTGGATGTTTGGTGCCCCTGAGCAGGGCATGAAGGGGAGAACTGCATGGGAGTGCAAAGCCAGGCTGCAGTGGCCTAGAGCAAAAAGGCCCATTCTGCCCCTCCACGTTGTGTGAGAGCAGTTCTTATCTGCGTTACAGCTTGTTTGTTCCCACAGCACCTCCCCAGGGCCCTCAGCATCGCCTCCACTCAGAACTCTGCATTGCTGCTAAGACAGCCAGGACTTCTGAAGGAAGGGTTACTTTCATAAGGATGATTATTTCTGCCCCCTTCTGCACACTGTTAATTGATTGGCTTTTTGCCATATGCTACTGCTGTAAAGTAAAATAATAAAGATTTCAGCGAGGTTTACAACTGTGCTGGGGGTTGTCGTGGGCAGCCGACCATAAAAAGCTGAGCGTGCCCTCCTGCCTTTTCTAGAAGTACCCAGAAGAGGTCAGTGTTCCCTAACTTTCAGATTACTCCCATGAAACACTTCCCACCGTATGTTTTTATTCAGAAAATGCTGAGCTGTCCGGAAAGTTCGATCAAGAAGGATGCAGCAGTATTAATGTGCTTCTTCCTGGGGATTTGAATGCATTCTGTTAGCAGTAAGGGAAACTTGGGATCAGAGAGACAATATGCAGGCAAACAGCTCTGCTGACCACAGCAGCAGAGCTCAAAGAGTTCTAAACAAACATAATGGGATTTTAGGAACTAAATTTGGGTTTTAGGATTGACAGTATTAGTCAGGCTATGTTTTTTTGTTCAGGAAAGTAATTCTACAAGCACACTGGAGCTGCTCCAAGCTTACACAAGGAAAAGTGCCAGACCACGTCTCTGCTGGCAATCAGCGATCAGACTTTTTACCTGAAGCTTTCAGGCACAGTCCTCTCTGTAGGGAGATGAAGGTCGCTGGGATTGCAGCAGTGCAGCTGAGCCTCGTGCTGTCTGGAGTTAAGAATGTCACCAGCTTCTGAGGATTGTCTTCTGCTGCGCTTTTGCTCCCCAAATGGTCACAAAGAGTTTGTGTGCCAGCAGGAACAACATCAGGGCCTCACAGCTGCGTGTGGCGCTGACTCTGCTCTGCATTACATCTCAGTGTTCTCAGATGCATTAAAAAAAAGAAATAGAAAGTTGTTCTCAGTATGTAGTTAAGGTGCTCAGCAGTGCATCTGCAGGCTTCCTGCATGGCAGGAGGTTTTGCCTTGGAATGACTCATTTCCCTCTGCTGTACAAAAATGCCCTTTTTTGGTGGGGGGGTGGGGGGGGAATTGTTCCCAGAATGCCCAGAAATCACTGATCGTAGCACTGATCTTTTTGCTTTGGGTTTTTTTAACCTCAATCTTTATAGGCGTCTGAGGATGCTCCACAGATAAGTGTAATTAAAACCAAAACAAAATAAAACCAAAAAACCCCACCCAGTTAATATTTCAACTGAAGGGCAAGTGAATGAATTCTTTTCATCACGGTCTGGTATGATGCTGAGGTTTTGGTTTTAGGAGAAAAGCAATGCTGATAACACACCAGTGTTTACAGCTGCTGCTAAGCAGTTTTGTGCAGACCTAAGGCCATTTGCAGCAAAGGGCCCAAGGAGATGGGAGGGAGCAGAATTAGGACAGCTGACTGGAAGTGGCCAAAGGGATATCCCATACCACATGACATCATGCAGGAGGAGTTTCACAGTGGGTGGGAGTCCATCTTTCCCTCTTCCTCTGCTTTGGGGGCTAGCTGGGCATCGGCTGGGGGGCAGTGAGCAATTGCTTGTGCATCACTTGTTAAATGCATTCCTACATTTATACATGTAGTCATACATATTGTCCTTTATCTTAATAAATAGTTTTATCTCAAATCATGAGTTCTATTTTGTTGGGTTTTTTTGATTCTCTTTTCAATCCCTTTGGGAAAGGAGGGGGGGGGGGAAGTGAGCAAATGATTGTGTGGTACTCAGCTACCTGCAAGGTGAAACCACAACTATATCACATAGACCCAAACCACAGCTGAACTAAGTTTAATGAAGATTAATGGCTGTTAAATAAAAAAGGACTACTTCCCTAGTTTTTTTCATGCCTGTGGTAGCTGATTGCATTTCCAACCAGGTGGACCTACAGCATTCTGCAAATGGCACTTGGGAATCAGGTCCAGCTAGGAGGCATTTCACAGCACCCCACAAACTCTCAGCTAATGACAGCAGGCAGGGAGGCCCTTGGGGCCTGCAGGATCAGGATGTGGAGCATTACATACAAGAACAGCCAGAATAAAGATGATGGAAGGGGTATAGATCTAACTACACATAATAAAGAAGCACAGCTGCTTAGCAAGAAAGGAACTGTATAGCAATGCACTCTTAGATCTGTGCATCAAACATGCTAAATTCTATCACCAGCAATTTTCCTTGCTTAGCCTGAGAGTCACTTGCATAATAACATGTCCCTTAAAGTCTTCAGATAGTGTGGGGAAAACAATTTAGTCTATTTACTATATGGAAGCCTGTGCCCAAAAGCCAGACTATGCATGCAGGGCAGTGATGCAGGAAAAAGACAAGGAAAAAGGACTGTGTAAAGGCTATCATTACCCCTGCCTGCATGCTGTATTTTCCCAATGTATTCTCCAAGGTCTTTCAGTTCAGCTGTTTTCATTAAAGTTCTCTTTTTTAAAGCAAAGCCTAGGGTAAACATTTTTGTCATTCTACAGGGGATTCGTGGCTTATCCCCTTGGGACAGGAACTTGTCAGCAGGATGGTTGTGGTTATTACCTTAATACAGGAAATAAGAGTCATCAGGAAACTGTAAATGCGTTCTGCTTTCCTCCTCTGTCACATACCTTATGCCACAGTCAGTCAGAGGGGAGGAATCATAGAATGGCTTGGGCTGGAGGGACCTTAAAGATCATCTAGTTCCAACTCCTGCCATGGTCAAGGTTGCCAACCACAAGATCGGGTTGGCCAGGATCCCATCCAACCTGGCCTTGAACGCCTTCAGGGATGGGGCATCCACAACCTCTCTGGGCAACCTGTTCCAGCACCTCAGCACCCCCTGAGTGAAACATTTCTTCCTAACACCTAACCTAAATCTCCCTCATTTTAGCTTAAAGCCATTTTCCCTTGTCTTATCACTATCAGATTGTGTCCCTTTCCTGCTTGTAATCTCCCTTCGACTACTGGAAGGCCACAGTGAGGTTTCCCTCCCCTTGGTGTTCTCTTCTCTAGGCTGAACAAGCCCAACTCCCTCAACCTTTCTTCACAGGAGAAGTGCTCCAGTCTGAGCATCTTTGTGGCCCTCCTCTGGACTCCCTAAGGAATGAGAGCCTTGCTTCCTCAGACATCTCTCTCACAGCCCCAGGTTTTTGTATTCCATGCTGCAGGACTGGAAAATCAAGTCTTGCCATTTTAATATGTCCCTTGGCTGTCTGAACTCCCAGCTCTGGCTTTTCTGGTTAACATGTGGAAATGCTTTGGCTGAAAAACCTTTATTTCTCCTGATCCCTAAGAACCCCAAGAGCACTGCAAGTTTCACAGGACTGAAGCTGAACTCACCATTCTCTGAAGGCTTTGGGGTCTTTGGATGAGGTGTGGTGCTGCTTATGGACACCCAGCTGCAGGCCTGCACATGGCACTGGGGAGGAGGAGAAAGGTGGAATTCTGTCCGATATCCGCCGCTAGGTTGCCAAGCTTTGAGCTTTTTGGGTATAGATGCAGTCCCTCCTCACCCTTTTTTTCCCATTTTAATGGGATATTTTTTTCCCAGACTGGTTGAGGCCTGTCGCTTATCTCTCATTCTGCCTTTGGGCTTCTCCACGGAGGTGCCAGCAGGACCAGCGCACAGACCACCCCTGCGCTTCAGGAGCAGCGCGAGATGTGGAGCTGTTGCTATTATGACATTAAGAAGCCAAACTTAAGCGCAGCATTTCGAAAATAAATGTCACCAGCCGCCGGCAGGCTCCAGCGCGGGCACGGCCCCTCGCTGACAGGATCCCGGCCACGGCTGACGGTGCCGCGCTGCCTGCTGGGAGTTGTAGTCCGCGCTGCAGAGGGGAGAGGCGAGAAGGCGGTAGCGGGAACTACAACTCCCGGGATGCAGCGCGGCGCTGTCAGCTCTGCGGGCCGCCATTGCAGCCCGCCCTCCCCACTCACAGGGCCGCTCCGCCGCGCTGCAGGGGTGAAGCTGCGGTCTCGGCGGGCTGTGCGGGGACGTCGTAGGGCCGGGGGAGCAGCCGGGCCTTCCTGTGACGGCCATTTCCTGCTCGCCCCTGGGCCGGCGGGGGGCGGTGACGGGCTCGCTCCCTGACGGGCTCGGTGGGCAGCGATGCGGGCCCCGGGCCCTGGCGGCAGGCGGCCCCCGCCGTGAGGAGCCGGGGGGCTGCGGCAGGCCGGGCCCTGGGCGGGGCGCATGGAGGCGCCCCCCGCCCGCAGAGAGGTACCGCCCGGGGGGGGCAAACCCTGAGGGGGCTGCGGGGCCGCGGGATAACCGGCTGTCCCCCCCCTTCCCCCTCCGCGGTTTTGCAGGTGTGACCCCCGCTCCTCGCGCGGCCCTCGGAGCCCCCCCGGCCTGAAGAAGAATTGGGGCGCGGGGCCTTCGGCAGAGCATCGCCCCCGGAGCTTCCTCAGCTGACTGCTGAGAGATGAAGAAGTTCTTCGACTCGCGCCGGGAGCAGGGCGGCTCTGGGCCCGGGTCGGGCACCAGCGGCGGCGGCGGAGGCAGCGGAGGGCCCGGCAGCGGTTACATCGGCAGAGTGTTCGGCATCGGCCGCCGCCAGGTGACGGTGGACGAGGTGCTGGCGGAAGGTGAGAGCCCGCAGAGCTCCATCCCTCCCCGTTGGCAGGGCTGGCAGGCTTTGGCCTTGCCCCCGTGCTCCCCTCCGTCCCTGCTCCCCTCGCATTTCCTTGTCCTTGGCGGTGGTATCCGCAGCTGGTGGCATTCCTGCTTTTCCCAAGTGTGGCTTCGGTTTAGGTCTTGCTTTTTAAGTGTTTTAGGAACTGCTGGGCTGTCAGGAGTTTCCTACCTTTCCCTTTACTCACCTCCTTGGTTGGAGGAGAAGGTACCGTAAATAAAGACTGCGGCGGTCTTTCCTTGAACTTCCTTCAGCCCAAGTCCTTTGGAATTTACATAGCAGTAGATTTCCTGTACATGTTTGTCAGACACAAAGGTTGGGTAGAGCTGGCTGCAGTTTGGAGTGGCGGATTGCTGTTTGCGTGCTTTTTTTTAGGGGGGAAATGGAGATCCTAACTGCATTTTCTTCAGAATAAGACAATGACAGAGCTGAGAACGAGCAGTAGGGGTTATAAAACTCTGGATGTGTGCAGTCCTTGCAGTGCAGCAAGCTGCTGGTTTTGTTTGTTTGTAACTGATGTTGCAGATTTTGCTGTTGTTTTACGTTCTGTTTGTATGGACCATAGGGGATCTTATTAATGTCTTTGGCTGCCAACCTTAGCCCCGACCTTCAGAAAGATGTTGGCCTCCTTAGACCTGCTCGGCATCCTTTGCAGTTTCAGTCCAAAGCGGTGTTTTGGTTTGATCTTGTAACTGTGGAGGTGAGGTGGCTGCTCGATGGGAACCCAGTGGGAGGACCTGCATTGGCTGTTACAGAAAGAGCCCTAAAATGGAAAAGGAACTCTGTGTGCGCTGTAGGTGTACAGGTTTGTGAAGAAGCCACCTCAGTGTAGAAGAAAATAGATCTGTGACCATCTTTTGGGTAGGTTCTGGTGCGTGCTGAGCTGAGAGGAGCACCAAGCCTGACCTTTAAACTACAATGGTTTCTTTTCCTGACTTGAAATTTGCGATATGAATTTGCCTTGGCTGATACTTCTGAGGCCACTCTGGCCCTGGAAACTTTGGTGCTAGATGGGTTAAATCTGAGACACTGTCACAGTGGTGGTGGTTGTGTTGTTGTGGTTTTTCTTATCTTTTTTTAATGCAGATTGGCCTCATCCTGCTTACGTGGGGAAGCAGAGGCTTTTTTTGCTGATGAATAATCTGTTGGCAGGTTCTGCCCGGGTGCTGGCAGCGCTGGGAAGTGAGACTGCCTGTCCCTGGGCTCTGCTGCTTGGCGTGCCCAATCCACAGCCAGCAGAGGCGTAGGGTGATAGCAGAGATTGTGTGGGCAAAGCCAATCGTGGAGACATCCTGAAGGAACTGCTGCTTGTCAGGGATTTCCCTGTGACTCCTGGGTCCTTGCCTGGCCTCTGGGGCTGCAAGATCTGCTTGTGCAGGTCAAGCAAGGTGTAGCAGGCCTGGAAAATAGGTGCTGTATTCTCCTTTCCTGACCATGCTCTAAGGCAAAGCACTTTTTATTTTTTATTTCAGCAGCCCCCTAAAAGAAAATGTGCTGAGCAGTTATTTTCTACGCAGCGTGTCTATTGAAAGGTAGGTCATCTCAGGAGACAACATGGGTCATAAGTGCTGCAGCTTTGCATACCTCTGGCCTTTTGGATAGCTGTCTGTGCTCCCCGAGTGCTTGTAAAATCCGTTTTTTCACTGACTCAGCTGGGGAGCTGAGCCCTGGACTACTGAGCTCTGAGTCCTTGGCTGAAGAACTATTTTGGGCACACAGTGAGTTTTGGTGGTTCAGCAGTATTGAAAAGGCAACTTGTGAAGTCTTGGTTATTGCTGCTAAAGGGAAATTTCCCCTGGGAAACACTTCTGAGGATGAGGAGGGAGGAATATCTCTTCTGGGAAGGACACATCTCCCATCCCCATTGCTTTAGAAGGGAGAGGAGGGGCCCATGTTTTGGTGCAGCAGCGAAGCACAGAGAGCAAACAAAATGTAAAAGCAGCTTAAAAGAGGGAGTCTGTGAAATAATGATGGCTGATGCAGGGGAGAGTAAGTCACAAGCCTGAGGAACTGGTTGAACTAGAACTTTTGGCATTAAAGTGTTGGGGTTTGCCACTGTCGAAGATGTGACTGATCAAGTTAAGTGTGCTGGAGAGCCGTGCTGCTGGGACAGGCTGGGGGTCCCTAATGCAGCACTGCGAGGTGGCAGCTGGCAGACATCTGTGTGTGTTCTTGGCATAGATCCCCCAAAATATCCAGTGCAGTTAGGGGCACCTTCACCCCCTGTCTGGATCCTCACTATCTTGGGTAGCAAGGAACAAGCCAAGGACCTTCCTTCTGGAAGGAACCAGATGGGGATGATATAGATTGAGCAGTTGTTTGTGGTGGTACAATGCAGGTGAACTGTCATTTCTGTTTTCCATTTTTTTTATATTGTATTTCAGTAGGTGATTCTTGGTTGAGCCTTTGTAGTCACTTCCCTCTAATCCACGTAAAAGCATGAATAATGTCTTGAAAGATTCCTCTCAAAGTTTTCCAGAGGATTAATAGCTCCAGGAGCTCTGCAAGGCCATGCAGCATCACTGGGGCTCCACGAGGGCTGAAGGGGTTGTTAACTGTTATCAGTGTGATTTGTTTCACCCAGCTGTGAGATGAGTGCCCAGGAGGCACCTGAATGTGTGAAGGGGGGGAGTAAAATAAACTTACATTTGTCAGGTGTGTTATTACACAGGTTCTAAAGAAACAGCAAAGGCTTCATCGTGGCTTTCTTTACCAGATCTGTAGTTCTCAGTGCTCATGAAGAGCTTGTTGAGTTTGTGAATGCACAAATGATGTCTGATGGGGAAGGTGACCCCCTGAGCTGCCTGTATGTGTGCCTGGGCTGATTGCAGAGGACTTGTGCTGGCTGCTGCCTGCCTTACCCCCAGCGTTCCCTTTCCCTGCACTTCCTGTGATACGCAGCATCACAACATGAAGCCATCATCCTTCTGCAATAACTTTGACTTTCAACAAACTCCTTCCAAGATAAGTCTTGCAGGTTTGCATGATCCTCAACCAATCCCAGTGTGGCTGAGTTCAAGGTGTCGCTTGTGATGTTTGTTTTGCCAGTTATTGCCTTCTGCTTTCTGTCAGGGGCCAACTACCCATCAGCTGACCACCAACACTTGGATTAGGAATTAACTATTTCTCCTCTTGGAATGGGACACGTGGTTTTTCTTTTTATACTTTTGCCCTTCCTCTTGTTGTGTACCACGTGAAGCAGTGCTGAGCTCTGCACTGCTGGATGGGGTTCTGGCTCCTCTGTCTCTTAGTAGCCTGTGGTTTTTTGAGTGTACAAGCCAGGCAAGCTGATGAAGAATCCCAAGTGGGTTACTGAGTACATGTTGAGGTATCCCGAGTGCTTCTTATCAGTGCAGGTTTTGCTGGAGCAGCGTGTGCCATGTCCTTAGCTGTAATCACAAGAGTGTGAGTGGATTTAACTGTGTAAGAAGGTGTACAGCCATTCATTGTCTGTGCTCACTTGTGGGTTTTCTGCAGTACATCTGTGAAGGGGTCTGGGGTTGTAGATGGAGCAGAGTGGTGTCTTAGATAGCAGCTCTGTTAGCTAAAAGCAAATATACTGGCTGTGTTAGCCCAGCAGAGCTGTGGAAGAGCAAGTTTCCTGCAGTCATCTTCCCAGAGAAGTCTTCTGTAGAGAAACACAATGGTTTGTGATTGAGAGTCCTGCCACATCCTTATGAGGTTGTGTGCTAAACCTTTATTTGGGATCCCATCAGTGGCAAATACAGGCTTAAAGCTCAGATCTTGCAGAAGAGTAGCTGGATATGAACAGGCTGTTAACCTCTGCTTGCAGCCCCAGCAAGTGATGTTTTGGATCTCAGAACAGGTACTCCACAGTGTGTTTGTTGTGCTGTGAGCCTTCTCCTCTTTGCTTGGGAGCTGCCAGCAGTTGAAGAGAGCAGGTGCTGGGTTATAAATGTGCTGAAGACAAGCTGGAATCCACTGTGGGGTTAGCACTTGCTGCCTTCCAAGCTCTCACACCTGCATTAATCATGGCTAACAGGGGTCAGAACTGATCAGGTGCCGTACATTTGCATTGAGACTGGAAGCTGCTTCCTTTGAAGTTGGGTTGGTTTTTTTCAGTGAAGAGGGGGATCTGGACAAATTGTAACCCACTGGAATAGCAGCTTGCCAACTGCAGGACTTGCTGCTGCTCTGGAGAATCACAAATGATTTGATTTGGTTTGTGCTAAGCAGTGTGTTTACTCATGTTTCCCATGTGGAGGGAGACGGGAAGTCTCTGAGCAGATACATGCAGTAAGCAAGCTGAGCTTACAGAGCAGTTCTCATCTGATAACAAGAGGTGACTGAGGAGATAACCTTCCCAAGGAAAGTATGCCTTCATTCTTGGGTGGGGATAAGCATGAGATATCCTTGTGAGAATAACAAGTGAAATCAGATCCCATTGCTGTGCTTCTTTGAGAATAGCAACAACGCTGACAGCTATTTACCAGCGTGAGGAAAAGACTCTGAAAGGCTTAAGTCAAACACTGCTGTAAGGTAATTGTCTCTTTGGTGAGTTTTTACCATTGTGGCAACTTTCCCTTTTCTCCTCTTGTGGGAGATTCAGGAGTTGCTGTTAAGTGAAGGTTATTGCTGGCTGGCTGTAGTATGATGCAGTAGGATGGAAGCAGAGGAGAGCTGCTGTGGCTCCTCTAATGTTAGGATCTTTTGGTGCCCTGTTGCCAGAGTATCTGAGCCCTGCAATGGCCTCCACAATTGTCCTTCCATTCCTTTTGAGGCTGCTGGGAAGCATACCAAGATAGGAAGGTGAAACAACGCAAAATATGTGTGGTTAAGTCAGGAATTGATCTCTGGCCCCTCAGACTGAGTGCCTTAATTGCAGTCTGTGTTTTCTCTCAAGTGCTGCATCTGTGTGCTCTAAATGGTGTGCTTTAAATGGCGTGCTCTTGGCACGCGTGTTTGATTTGGGCATAAACTTCTGCTTGCTCTGTGGCAGAACCCACATTTACCAGCGTGCTGCCATCAGGACCCCGGGCCATGTGTCAGGATTGAAGACTTTTTGGAACAAGATTTGGTTTAATTCATGATTTTGCAGAAACAAATGATGTGCCAGTGATGTGTGACCTCAGGTATATTTAAAGCATAGAGAACTCAGCTGCTGCTGTTTTCTTAAGCAGAGGCTTTGTGTGCATACACATCCACCTTGCTCTGAGCTGGAAGCTGATGCTGTGAGGAGGACAGGTGGATCCGATCTTGGTTTGTTCATGATCAGGAATGTGCTGCTTTTACTTCCTGTTCAGTGTTTGTAGGGTTGTAACAGAGAGGAGACCCCCAAATCTGCCCATATGCTATTAAAAAGGCAATCTGGCATGCTGTGCAGAGGTTGTAATAGTGAAATGTGTGGTTTTGGGAAGCTATGTAAATGCACAGCTGTTATTCAGACCCTGACCTTTCAGCTTGTCTCCTTCTGTAAGGCAAACAGTGCTTGCAAGGTTGACGTGTGCTTTTGCTGCACGGCTCAAATGATGGCAGTGAAATAACTCCAAAGCTCGTCCATTGAAGTGCAGAGTGCTCCATGAGAGGGATGATGTGGTGTGCTTCATGCAGGCTTCCCCTGGCTGCCAGCTGCTGCTCGCTCAGTGTCACAGTAAGCACGATGATAAATACCTGTTGTCACAGAGCCCTGATCCAGTGTTTAGTTGCTGCTCTGGGGGAGTGAGGTGGATCGATAGGAAATCCCTGCCTTCTGGCTGCAGTGTGTTTGTGTGCAGGCGTTTCTGGCTGCTGTTGCCCCTTGGGCTGCGATCTGCTGACTCTTCATGACCTTTGGCAAGAAGGGTCTGATACCAGAGCATGTGTAATTCATTGTATCTTTCACACAGCCAACTTCTCAAACAGGAAATAGCCTTTTAAGTTAGGAGAAGGTTCTCTGTGGGGGAGTGAGAAAATGCATCACAGAGGCCTGGTGGGTGGACAGAGTGTGGGTTAGCATAGGGTGAAGGAGGGATAGTGTGGCAGGGAGAAAGGGACCCCACGAGCCTGGGTCAGGCTTGGTAGCCCTGGTGTGTTCTGCTGGAAGTTGGAGCCACTCTTTTGGCCTTTACCTGTTGCTTTTATGGGGAGATGTCATTGCAGGTGGATAACAACTAAATGAGCTCACCTTCCTGTTTCTCTGCCTGATGACCAGTTGTAGCATGAGCTGTTGTGCTGCCTTTCCTCTTCAGAGAAGCAAAGGCCTCATGGAATCCATGGTTCTGGGCATGGTGGTGGTTCTCCTTCTCTGCAGACAGACTGCTGCTGGAGGGAAAGGTGCAGAAAACATTTCAACAAATGAGAAACTGAAGCCCACGAAGACTCATTGACTTGAGAAGGACTACATAGGCAGTCAGCGAGGAAGCTTTCTATTAAATGCAAATGGAACTCCTTGTCTGGTGCTTTAATCACCGTCTCTTTAATATTCATGTCACTGAGGAGCTTTCACGGTGGGCTGGGGCCTGGCCTCACGTCCAGCAAACCCAGAACAAAGTCTGCCCGTGCTCCTGGGAGGTGCCTGGCTGCCCTCGCCTGTGCTCAGCATCTGCTTGTAGCACTGAGAAGCACTCGGTGCCACACTTATGAGTCAGTCGTGATAATTAATGCGCGGTGTCTTCTGATATCTGCTGTTACTCAGAGACCACATGAAATGCACAAACTCAGCCTTCAACAGCATTCAACAGAACGTGTGGCAGGATTAAACACGTGTTGGATTTCTTTAAATTTAAAAGTATGCTATTTTGGGAGCAGGCAGATGGTGGGTTTGTACCTTTTGCTTTTGTTTTTAAACTTAACGACATGTGAGGCACTTGCTTTGTACCTTTTCTCACCCAGCAGGCTAGAAATGTATACAGCAACCTATTATGTGCAAGTTGGGTTTCTCAAGCAGTTACATAACTTCATTTGAGGTGGTGAATTAAATCCCTAATATGATGGGACTTATGAGTAACAGTCACAAGACTGCAGCTTTGGACCCCTGCAACCCCTTCCTGTGCTGGGCATCTGACTCACAAACCTACTCACATCTTCCCTTCCTCACTAGTGTATATGTGGAAAGACTCCTAAGCTCTGTTCTGTGTAGGGCTGACTTTCAATTTACTTCTTTTTTTCCCCCCTTCTCCTGCTGGATGATTGCTGCTGTGTGTTCCTGAATGCTCTGAGTTCCCTGAGAGCTCCTGGTGTGATAGTAGATGCCTCTCTCCATCCTTGGCATGTGCTTTGGAGTTGAAAAGTTCATTGCTGTCTTCAGAGTTTGATTAGCATAAGCTACAGGAATATTCTGTAGTCCTCAACTGGTGCTTTGGGGTGTTCAGTGAGGTGACTCTTGTGTGACTGGAGAGCTGCTGCTGTCAGACTGGAGACCTGGGGATGCTGAAGCCTGGCTTCCCATGTTTAAGCAGAAGAAACTTGTCTAAAGCAAACCTGTGCAGCCCTTCCAGTGTGACACAGGCTGTAAGCTAGAGCATGTGTTAGTTATCTCTTGTCTTCCACGCTGCTTTGCTTAGCAGGGATGTCTGGATGCTACCATAGTAATGAAAATTCCTAAGTGTCTGCCTTGCCTGTTGCCATGAGCCCTTTGTGGATCCTTGCAAAATTCCTTCTCGTGTGCAGTTTGCTGTTACCATGGCACATAAGGGCTCCCAGTGTGGCTGGCCCTTGCAAACAAGTGCAGTTGAACAGCCCTTGCCCTGGCCAGGCTTGCTTTCTTCTTCCTCTCCAGCTCCATATGGTGCTCTGCTCAGCCAGGGCTGTTGCTCTTCTCCCATCCTGTCGATGGGATTCTCCACTTCCACCTCCACGTGGTTGCAGCAGCCCATTGCTGGCTTTGCAGTTCCAGTCGCGTTCACCAAAAGTCGTGCTCTGCAGCATGTTTATGCCATTGCTAATTTCTCTTGGAGGTCATCGAGGTCTCAGATGCCATTAGCAGCTGCTTGGAATAGCAGCAGCTGAAATGTGCTTTTTGAGGGCTGACTGATAACAAGTGATTTTTTTTAAGCTATGAGTTATTCATGACCCATTAATTTTTATTTATTCTAAGCCTTACAGTGAAGGTTCACCCACTAAAATTGTCACAGCAGAGAGGAACTGAATCTGCTTTGCCAAGTGATCCGCTTCAGGCTGTGTCCTCCTGCACTGTAATAAAACACTGCTCCACCAGTGTTGAGTTTCCAGGTCTGCCTGTCAGGGAGGAATCAGGTGGATGCACAGGACTGCCTAGCAAACCTACCCACGTGAATCTCTAAACGTGCTTCTTTTTTTGCAAGCTAAGGCAGTTCTGTAGCCTTTAAGAACTATTTTTCATGGAATTGCTGCTGCAAATACTGTGAGCTCTAATACCCCAAATTTCAAGTGCCCAGGCTGTGAGCTGACAGTGTTCTGGGTGGGTGCATAGTGTGAGAAGCTATTGCTGCCCTTGGGTTGGAGCTTTGTCATAGGGAATGCAGTTAATGCACAGGAAGAATCTTATCATTTGATTGTTTCAGTCGTGATGGCAGAGATGAATTTACCTTATTTTTTAATTCCCCCTCTTTCTCTGCTCCATTGTGGCTTACAGGTTCCTTTTTTGACCTCCTGCAGGGAGTTGGCTGGAGCTGAGGGATCTCAGGGAGAGCGATGGACCTTGAAGGCAGTGCTGGGAAAAGAAACGTGGAGCCATTAATGAAGTTAAACAGTTTTAAATCAGGACTGTCGAAACCCAGAGAAGTGAGGGAGAGGCAGGTCAGCTTTTCCCATGCTGTCAGTGCAGTGGAAATGCTTGTGAGATGTTTTGAGGCTGTGACAGGGGATAAATGCTAATAAATGTTCATCCCCAGAATCCCAAAGAGCCCTAGTGAGCAGCTCACTGAAAATGAGGGGAGGCAATGAGGGGAGGCAATGGCCGTGCTTCTCTTCTGCATTGGGTGGCTCTTCTGGTTGTGCTGAGCTGCACAGTGCACTGTAGGTACTCCTGGCCACGACTGCCATGCTGACATTAACTGTGACATTCTGTGTATTTAAAAAGCACGCAGGCGAGGGTGGAGCCTGTAAATCTAAATCTGGCTTGTCATGGCCTAGTTATTGCAGCACTGACACTAAGTGAGGGCCCTGTAATGATGCTGTAATATTGGATAATCACATTAAGATTCTCAGCTATGGTAAGTGTGTGCAGGACTGAGTCCCTGCTTTTCTCTTGCTGAGAATCTGGCCCATCAGCTCAGTGAGTTTAAGCCTTTGTTTTACCTTGGGAGAAGTCCTATGTTCAATATGTTAGATACTCTATTAAGGGTTGTCTGGTTGTATTTAAATACCAGAGCTGAATAATGCTACAGCTGGAGCTGTGAGAGCTGCTGCTTTCCTGAGTTGGCAATGAGAGCATCCCTAGTAAGTGGGGCTCGTGCTGTGCACCTCGTGTTCTTTGCCTTGGTGTTGTCTAATGGATGTGTGACACTGGAGATGTTGGTGCAGCTTTTGTTTTCCTCCCCTCACCTCTCCCTGACTCATTTGCCCAGTGGTTGGGGTTTGCACCCTGCACAAAGCTCCATCTCATCAAGCCAATAAAATGTGCAGACTCTTTAATGGAGACCAACTTCATTCCAGCTGCAATGTGAACTGTACGGAGCAGTATCAGTGATGGAAGAGCGTGGAGCTGAACCTTGAGACCTGGAGCTCCAGCATGTGCTGTTCCCATCTCTGCCACTGACTGCCCCTGGGAAACACAAGGGTGAATGTGACTTTAAGATCTGCACTGCTCAGAACTGGTGTTAATATCAGTATGAACCAGGTGAACTCAGAAGCTGCATTCTTTCCCAACACTGCTTTCCTCTGAGTAGAAGCAAACCTTGAAGGCCTGTCCTCCCCCTGGACTAAAAGGGTTGTGCACAGTCCTTGTGCTCTGCAAGGAGGGAAGGGATGCTGGTGTTTCTGTGGGCTGAGTTCAGCTCAGAGCTGTCTTGACTCGTTGCAGTTTGCATCTCTGTTAAAACCTTCAGGCATGGTCGCTGTTAAACTCCCAACCTTGTTGCAGGTGTACCTGCTTAGCTAACTTCCTATCTGCTTCAAATCTTGTCTGGGGAGATGTGGGTTTCAGCTGATTCTTCTGCTATCTGTTCCTGCTTTAGGTTTCCTGCCTTGAAATACCAGGTGTCCTTTGTACTTCATCTAGGTGCTATTTTCTCTGCAGTTCTAAAGCTCTGGCTTGTTCCTACAGCCACTTGAATGGCCAGAACTTGGGTGAAATTTGAACGTGACCATCCCTCCTAACAGGGATGGAGCCATTGCAGCTGGAGTTAGTGTGGTTTTTGTTGTCCTTTGCCCTCCAGGTAACGCTTCATTGTACAGACTGTTTAATGGCAGTTGTTCTAAGATCTGATGTAACTTTCCCAGAGCAGTTCTGTCTTCAGGCTGGAGCCTTTTAAAGCGTTGTTCAGGGCCAAGGGAAGCAGCTCAAAACAACAAATTAATCTACAGCATAAAGTTCAGTAAACCCACCACATTCTACTCTTCAATAATAATAACTGCTATTTTGTGATGTTCAGTTTCTTATGTGGATGAATATCCCAAGATTAGACATTAAGAGCTGTATCTTTTCTTTTGGAAATGAGCATTGGGACCTTCACAGGGTCACCTCTGTGTGTGAGAGGAACCACACTGCTTTGTTTTCCACCCTTCATTCACTTCCTAGCTGTTAGATATGCCCAGGCTGTGGGATTCCAGCTCTTTGTGTTTCAGAGGCCTTGAGATTTAGCACTGTGCACACAGAGACCAGTGGTTCATATTCCCAGTGCACAGAAATCCTTATGGCTCATTCCAAATGCTGTTCTCAGCAGCCTGAAGCAACTAGGAGATGCTTGGCAGGCCTTTAAGTTGAAGTTATCCCTTAAACTTGGCCCTGTTACGCTTTAGCCCAAGTCAGGTGACTTTAAAAGAAGAAAAACAAAGTGTGAAGCTTGTTATTTCCTTTGAGGCAGTAAATCTGTACTGAAAGTAGACCTGTTTAGTTTAGCATTATCTGCTGTTCTCAGCTGGGGTCTGTTGGTGGTGGATAAGGGGTTTTGCTTTGTTTTTGTGCAGAGCTGGACTCTGGTGTTTAAAACACTGCCACACAATTGCTGCTCAGAGCTGAGGGAGCCTGGGTGTCATTGGATCAGATGTCTTCTGGCCTTCCTGGTTGCACAGAGGTTGTTCTGCTGTCTGTGCAGCACGTCCTGCATCACCGCCCTGTTCTCACTGCTGCCTTAAGGAAACCAAGTCACACATAGAGATGTGGGTTTTGCTCTGTTTGGTTTCAGCTGGTGGCTGAGCACATCCTGTCACTGCCCTGTGCATGCAGTCAGTTGACATAGAGAATCCTAATTTTGTAGCCTGGATTGTGGGACAAATGCCAGCTATTTATTTCTCTGCACTCCTGAGACGTGAAGCAAGCCTGTGACTCCAGGACAGGCTGTGTTTTCTGTGTACCTTGAGGGTGAAATATCCAGGTGTCCTGGAGAAAAGCCTGGCAATGGATTCTTGCTCTCTGTGGCACGTCAGGTAAGAAGCTGGGGTTGAAACCAAGTCAGTGGTGAGACTTCCTGGTGGGAAGGCGACTGCAGCCCAAGAGCATGTGGGGAATGTTAAAAGCAGGTCAGCTGGACGTTGTCAGTCCTGCCTCTCAGCAAGGTGCTGGGGCAAATGCAATCCTATGCCTGAGTGTGATGCGGAGGCTTAGAGCTGTGCTGTTTCACTGTGTTGCTTGGCAGTGTCCTATTGCAGTTTGGAGAGGGTGAAATGAAGTTGGTGAAAGCCTGCCATGTCCATTAATCTTCTTGTCCTCGAGCTACCTGTGTTTGACTTATTTAGTTCTCACTGGTGCAAGAATAAAATCTTCCTCTTTTTAATGCTTTTTTTTATAGAGCTGTGAAACCTCTAGAAAGAAACTTGAGGGCCTCAGGTGCCTGTTTTTTAGGTGGAGATGACCATAAGAAAGGAAGAGAGTCCTCGGGGCTGTGCTGCTGGTTCTGCTTTACTGCAGTGATAGCAGGGAAGACTGAAGTGCCCATTGCCTGCAGACTTCAGGGCAGCAAACTGAATCCTCCTGCCTCCTGGAAGAGCAGAGGGCGTAGGAAATGCTCTCTGAATGGATCAGTAATTAACCCTTCACCAGACTGAAGAAAGCTTGGGAGTAACAGACCTCATGTTCACTTTTAAGTCTGGATTCTTGGCTATGGTCGGGGCCCTTTATGCTATGTGGCAGTACCAGGAAACCTCTGCAAACGTTTCTTCCTTTTGATAATACATTGTGCCATACTCAGAGTGTATTGTGAGCAGTTCCAGGATGAAGGCTATAAACCCCCTGGTGTTATTCTAGGACCTGTCGTATCCAAATGACTGGAGCTCAGTGTGTGGGGGTTGTTTTGTCTCATGGCTGGTGTTACAGTACAACACAAACGTTGTTATACTGACCCATGTGTGTTTTTTGCTCAGGTTCTAAACTTTTTTTTGCCTTTTTGTTCATCCTAGGACTGTGACTCAAAGAGCAGAAGACTTCTTTGCAAATTGCTTGTGTTTCTGGCACTGAGGAAAGTGGGAGCAGAGAGAACATTCCAGGCTGAACTCAGTAAATCAGGGGTTGTGTCATCTTGACTTTGCCCAGTGATAGAACTGTGAGCATTACAGCCCTGCCACAAAGCCTGTCTAACTACTGTGGCTTCTTAATTAAAACTTGAACCACTTTAAAGGAGAAAAAACCAACATAATGACCCCATGAGGACTTGTTTTGGCATCTCTGTATCTCTGAGGGCATTGGAGATGGTTGATAAAGCAGAAGGACAATGTGCAGTGGATCCTGACTGTTCCAATTCATTGTTCTGTATCAAGGGCAGAACACTTTACAGTATTGATCCAGGTTTGTGGGAGGACTGGGGAATAAAAGGGGATAATGTTGTAAAAGGAAACTTATTTTAGGATGAAATATCCTGCCCTGGAAGCAAAGAGCTTGAAAATGATTGAGTGGTTACACTGTAAGGGCAGCAGTGGGACTTGAGATTGTCCATGTTTCAGCAGGTACGCTGCATTAACATACCCTCCTTCTTAGGCAATGAGAGAGTGGAATAAAAGATAGCAGAAGAATATTAGTGCAGATTAATACTGACAGAAATAGCACTATAATCCTCTCACAGTTGAGTAGTGGAACTACAATTAGAATAAAAAGCCTGTATAACAGCAAACCAGCACATAACACAAGATCATCATGCAAGACGTGCTGAGTGAGGGGCTGCTGCCCTGGGCCACATTACAGCTGTGTTCGGTGCCTTCTGTAGGTGCTGCCTCTTGGTGTGACAGCCAGACTCGTTGTGTTGGGTACACCTGACACTCTTTGGAAGTTTCCTTGAGGTCTCTGCAGCTCAGCAGCCTTAGCATGGCCTGAGGAGAGCATCCCAAAGGAACTTACTTTATTCTCCTCTGGTCCTACAGCTGAATCACTTGTCCTTCTTTTAATGGGTGGGGAGGACTGAGCCCAGTTATTGCTTCACCTTTGGGAACGAGCACTGAGCTGTAGGAGAGCCATGCTGGTACGTCGGAGTGCTTTTCCCTGATGTGCTCACAGAGCTTGATGCTAACTTTGGCTGAACTTGGCTGTTGTCTAAAACAACTGCAGATGTTTGGACAAAGTTAAGCAATCCTAGCTTCTTTTCCTTGGCCTTTTCGTTTGTAGTGAAGGGTGATTCCTACATAGAGATTTGCTGAAGCCATCTTTGTCCATGGGAAAGATGCCCCTGATGTCCAGTGATGGGTAAATGCTGTGTGTTAGCTGGTTGTGGCTGCAGCCATGGAGAATGGAGCTGTTTTAGTAATGCTTGGGGAATGGTGAGGCTGGAAACACCCTGAGCAAAGGGACTTGGTATGGTTTTCCTGTAATTGGATCACAGCATCCTGACTTAGGAGGTTGGGGAAAACATGAGCCTTCCCCCCTTGTACTTAGGGAAGTCAATGCTAAGGAAGTTCCTCTGGCCTGCTAGATAAGGCAAGATATGACATAATTCTTGGTGGGTAGGAGTTAGTAAGTATTTGGATTGTGCAAATAAGGAGTGGCTTTGTGCCTGGCTCAGCAAAGCACCTAAAATGAAGTGTCTGCAAGCATAACAGGGGTTTCAAGTGCCTTGCTGGCAGTCCCTGGAGGCTTGTCTTCCTTGGGGGGGTTGTTGGGGGTCTCTGAAGAGCACTTGGTTGTCCTTTTATCTTCTATGCTAAAGCACTGTGGGCTGTCCTGCATGCAGAGCTTTGAGGTGGATGAGACACAGCTAAAACACAGAAAGCTGGAAACAATTTGATGGAAAACCACATGTTTTTCCTGCTCAGAAAAGAATTTCACCCCTGAAAAATAAAGTTTTGAGTGGCATCCAGTACGTCTATCAGGAGCTGTGGTAATTCCAGATATCATTAATTTGTTGATAGAAGGGTGATGGAGGAAACTCAGACTGAAGCAGCGTGTGGTTTTGGGTTGTCTTCTTTATGACCTGGTAGTTGGCTCTTTCAAGCCCAATGATTTGCTTCTACTTAACTGGAAAGAGGGGTGACTTCTCTTCAGAGCTCACTGCTTTGGGGCTGTGTGATCTAAGGCAGCTGGACAGTGTCTGCAGGGGGAGGATGTATCTGTGCCCTGGAGATGCTTTGTGGCCGTTACTGCAGAGCTCAGACATGCAGCTGGGAGATCATCCTGCTGCACGTAATGTCTTCGGGAGGTTCACTCAGCATGGATTTTAAAAGGAAGTGTTCTGAAAAGTGTATTTGGATGAAGCTGTTTCTGTTTTCTCAGCTCCTCCGAGCTCTTGGTGGTGGATCAGCACAGCAGGGTAACACGGCAAATGCACCGTAGCATTAATTTTGCAGCTTGCTTGGAAGCAACATCCTGTGCCTGCTTTCAGCTGGACACTGCTGGCTGCTGCTGACTTGCTGCTTGCTGGAGTGTTCCAGGCTTTAGTCACTTAAATGCACCAGTGCTGTTGTCTTATCCCTCTAAGAGAGGGATCACATACAGCCTCGTGCAGCTGGTTCTACCTAGGTTAGAAGTGGCTACGAGGAGCTGTGCATCCTGCTGAAATTACAGAAGGGCTGGAAATACAACTGCCAGTGCTGGAAACAGGCCAGTACGCTGACACTAGCTGCATGGAAACATGCTCTGTATAGCCAGGAGATCACTGGAACTTCACATTTTTTCCAGCTTATCCTAAAACCAGTGTGCTGGAAATAAAGGCTCTGCCTGCCAAGATGTGAGGACGTTCCCAGTGTCTGCTTTGCTTTGCCTCCATGCTTTGGCCCACCCTCCTTGGCCATGTGCTCTCTGCCTTCACTTGGGGCAGCCGAGGCTCTTGGCCTGACCTTGGCTGCTGTGGGGTTGCTCATTCCTGACGTATCTGTGGGTTGTGGCAGAGCTGCCATACTGCATTAGGGCTGGCAATTTCAGCCCATTGTTGTGGTTGCTGAGAACAGAAGTAAATGCTCCTCCTGCAATGCGTGTTTGGTGCTTCATAATCATTGCCTGTCCATTTGCCTGGCATCTATTTCCTTTTAACTCTGCCCAGATTTAGCAAGATTGGGGGTTGGACTGGAATAACCAGGAGGAAGCTGGCTGTGGTCAGAGGCTCTGGGAGCTGAAAGCCCGTGGGGCTGTAGATATGCAAAGAGGAAGGGATAAAGGCAGGCAGCAGCTAAAGCGTGCTGACTTTAATAGGATGCTGTTGTTTGAACTTTCTTTATCCCTTTCTGCTTCCCTCCTCCTCCTCCTGCTTCACAGTGCAGTGCAGTCCTGTTCTCTGCGTGCGAAGCTGGGAGTGCTGAAGCCAATTAGCAGAGGGAGGTGTAATTAGTGCAGAGAAATTCAAATTGGGGTGGCATTTTCGGCACCTCTTCTGATTTGAAATGTGCAGTGACTGTCTGAGGGAAGTTTGCTCCTCATTTTGTTGTGCCTTTCTGGGCCACATCCTGGGGACAATCAAAAGCAGGGCTCGGTTAGCTGCTCTTGGTGGGGAATATTATGGCCTGTTTTGAGGCCATCAGAGCAGGGGATGCAGTCATTTCTTAGAACTTGTGCATGTTCTCTTGAATGTGTTTGGGTCAGATCCTGCTTCCTGAATGGCACAGTATAGAAAAAGTGTGATACTGTGTGAAAATGACAACACGTACCCTGATTCATTCTTTTCTCTGGAGTGAAGCACGCTGCTTTTACTAGTAGCAAAACTGTCATGCTTTAATCAGCCATCAGTGGGAGTCGAACAATAAAGCCACCAAATTGGTAGGAGCGTTTGCAGGCAGTGTAAGCAGAATGGTTTTGCACAGCTTCCGTCTGCAGTGCTGTCAGCTGAAGGTTGCAGGAGTTGAAGAGGAGAGAGAAAAGGGTGCAGGGTGCAGCTTTCCCGTGGCTGTGAGTGCTGTTACATCAGTTGCAGGGCAGCTCCTCTGCAAACTTGGCATTCTGTTCCTTGCTGCGGTTCCACCTGGTGCGTGTGGCTCTCTGCTCTATGGGGAGGGCAGTGCAGGCTGTGTTTGTCAGCTCCAATGTGTTGATGCTGCAGACCTGCGTTGGAAAACTTTGTTGTTTAAGTTCTGTAGTTTATCTGCCAGTTAGCCCTGGCTGTTGGTAAGAAAACCAGCACTGGGTCTGGACTAGAGGAAAGGTACATTGCACAACACTTTGCTAATGAGGTATTAGCAGTGTGAGGAGGTACCAAGCCCAGTGAAGCAAAGATTGAGGAGATGATTCTTTAGTGGATACCCTTTCTTCTTTTCCCTTTTAAAATGCAGTTTAATTGTTCTGCGTTTGCTGCTCAGCTCGTGTTTCTTTCTGCTGAGCATGGACTGTAAACAGAGATAGGATATCCTGGTGGCCTCTGGGCTGTGAGAAATGAGCTCCTGCTGGAGCTCCTCATTAAAAAAACAGAACTGTTTTGATGATGACTGAAGACTCTGGAATAAATAAGAATTGCTGTTGTTGTTCTTTCAGTGTGGTGTTTTCTCTTGCCTTTCTGGGGTTCATAGAAGCATTATTGGGAAGTTAAAAAATAAGTCCAAACCCGATCACTCCAATGACTTGAAGTGGGATGTTTTAGGTAGGAATTGGTGATTATGGGTCCCTTATTTCTTACAGCTCCACTGCAGGTGATAAGAGGGGGAACTCAGTGCTGCCTTGCTTTCAGCACAGGCCTCTGTTGGGGTATGGGTAGCACAGAGTGATGGTGCACATTTCTCAAGCCAGTAATGAGACAAATGTGGCCAGGGTTTAGGAGCTGTTAACAATGATGTGTAATTCGTGGTGCTCAACTTGAAGCAGTGTAAGGGTGAGAGTCAGGGTTGTTTTGGCAGCTGAATTTGAGCACTACGAACAAATTGGGCTCCCTGGAGCTACAGGACTTCTAAAGCTCTCTGGCAGCAGTGAGCAGCATCTTTGTGCCTCTCTCCATCCCAGAGCCATGCTTGATTTTTTCCTGAACTTGAGTCTGCTGCATTTTGCAGCCTGGTTACAGTTTTGTGAATGAAATCTTCCCACCCACTGCATCATTTTGTAGCTTCTCTGGGGCAGCTCTGCATTAATTGTGCTCCTGAAGTCATGGGGCTTCCCTGGAAAACCCAGCAGCCCAGCTTCCTAGGATGAGCTGTGATGATAAAATGAAGAGTTCTGCATGCCAAGGGGTTTTTGTTTCACAGCCCTGGCGCTGACACTGACGTGCATCTAAACAGGGAGGGCTGCACTTTGTGGCAGCACTGTTTGGTCACTTGCTCTCTTTCAGTCTTTTCATAGCAAAGAAAAAACCCAATTTTAGTAAAGGTTTCAGCAGGCCTTCAGGCTGTGCTTGATCTGCAAACAGCTTGTAGGCACCAGTTGTTGCAAGACTGGTGTTGTCAAATGCAATCTATTTTAACACAAAGTCTTACCCAAGTGTGGCTGTTTTGCTTGTCAAATTCTACATGATAGGAAGGAGCTCGTCCAAATGCCATCTAACCATTAGTAGTAACGATGTGCAAGTACTTTAGATGAGATCATGTGTGTGATGTTGATCTGGGGGTTTTTTGGCAGCTCTTAAAGAAGGAGTTAATGGTGAGAATCATTCAGAGGCTCTGAAACTACAGGGAGTTGGACTCAGTGATCTCCATAGGTCCTTCAAAGCTGGGATATGCTATGAAATCCCTGAAATGGGAGCTCTTTGGGGTGGGTGTGCTGCTCTGGGCATAGCAGGACTCCTGATGGCTGCAGCAGCACTGAATCAGAACTACTTTTGAGCTGATCCTTTAGATGTCCTTAAGCATAAAAGAAATACAGAGAAGAAAGGTGCTGCTAGGTTGTGGTAATCACAGTGTTGTCGTGTTCCCTCTTTTCCCATTGTGGAGTGCTGTTTGGATGTGTGTGACTCTTATTCTGCTTCGTGCTGATCTTAAGGAGCCAGGTGTAAAACTTTGATGCCTCCATAACTCCATCCTGGGTCAGCTTCCCACTTCTGTCCTCCCCTACACACGTAAAACCCTTTCATCTGTTACCAATGCATGAAATAAAAAGCTCTTGTCTCAAAGAAGCCAAATACATTCTGGCAGTCCTGAATTGACTAACAGCAGTGACCACAAAATGACTCTTTTTTCCTTCTTGTTCTGTCCTTTTTGAAAAGCACTGACATCAGACCATGTGTGGGAGATGGATTTCTTCTGCTTCTAACATTACAAAGCAACTTAAATGCTTGGAAAGTTGGAAGACCTTTTTGAGTTGAGGCCTCTGGAAGTTCAGCGATGCCCCATAGCTCTGATTTCTATCCGAAGCATCGTTGCTCTTTATACTTCAGCTTTGCCCATTGTAATGGAAATTAATGGGGCAGTGAGGAACTGTCTGGCAGGACAAGCAGTGGGTTTAATAGCTTGTTATCACTGAGATACTGCATGTCTAAGCAAAGCTTGAAGCTCAGAAGATGAGGAGATGTGAGGGGGCACCCATCATGCTGCTGTTAGCTGCTGAGTGCCCGCTGTCTTCTGGTTGTATCAGGAGGCCAGGACGAGGGTCAGGAGCAAGGACAGAGTTCTGTGTCTTACTAAATGCAATGACTCTGTGTTTTCTGCAGGTGGATTTGCCATAGTGTTTCTTGTGAGGACAAACAATGGGATGAAATGTGCCCTGAAGCGGATGTACGTCAATAACGAGTACGACTTGCAAGTATGCAAAAGAGAAATCCAAATCATGGTAAGTCACCACTTCCTTCTGGGGGCTGTGACTGAGAGCCTCCTCACCTTCTGCTTGTGAGCTGTGCAGAGCTGTGTCACAAACTGTGGGCTTCCTTAGCAAAATGGTCATCCTTCTGGAAGGTCCAAGCTCCTGGAGTTACACAGCTGTGTGATGTATCTTGGGTTGAGTTGTTTGTAACTTAAATTGTTTTAGTAGTCAAGAAAACGTGGCAACTGAAACAGCAGAGGGGATCTCAGGAGAAAGAGAGGGGACAAAAGAAACTCCTCAATCAACCCCAGAGCTGATGGGAAAGGGAAGAGCTGAAGAGGTGTGTGTGTTTGGGGGGCGTTTATCTCCTAGATGTCACCCAGGTGCAAGGTGTTGCATGATAGGGTAGCTGTTTTTAGTAGTAGCTTTAAACTTAGTATCTCTAAACAAAGAAATGGGATGATCTAACTGGATTTGGTGAGTTTTGCTCAGAGCCCACTAAGTGTGGGAAGGGACACTGCTGGAATTGTATTCCCAAGTTATCAGTGGACACTTAGAGTAACTGTGAGGTGAGGAATGAAAGAGAACATCCTTATTCTGCTCACTTACAATATGAGGTGTTGGTTTGGGATAGGTGATCGTATCAGAAACTTCTCTCTCTGATGTTTTTTAATTAGGTTAATACCTTCAAAGGTAACTTCTGGATTCTATGTGATAGTGCAGTGCAGCTTTTGGGCATGCTTTGTCATTGCCATATTAATGCTACGTGGGTAAAGTAAAGGTTAGATCTTGTATCAAAGGCTTTAACTGTGCTCACAAAACTTGCTTCCTTGGATTTTACTTGCTGGTGCTTTCCATTGTCTCTGTCTCTTTGGAGCCTGGCTAACCTGGAAAGCAGGGGCAGGAAATGTCTTTCTGGCTTCTTTGCTGCTGAATCCTTATGATAAGATTGGAGCTGCTGTGTGCTAGTGGAAGATAGGGAGGGGAAAAAGGAAGTGCAGCGCATGCCATGCAGAGCCACTGCAAACCAGCTGCTTGCTTCTCCCCTACACAAAGAAGGAGCAACTCCAGCAAGCTTAACCTGGGCCATTGGAGGGAACATCCAAACATCTGCACTGACCCTAAGGGAGTTAGTTCTGTTGGTTGTTTGTTTCGCTGTTGCTTGTCTCAAATCATTCTGGAAGGAAAGCAGGTGGAGACAGGGCTCAGATTTGATCAAGTTGTGTGTAGTGGTTAAGCCAAAGTGACAGGAGCTTGTGCTTAGGCAGGGGAAGAGCTAGGAAAGCCGAGTGTTGTAGAGGAATCAGATTTAAATGCTGCTCATCCCGTGTGGCTGTATAATGCTTTGAATGTGTTTGTTTTGCAGCGGGATCTGTCTGGCCACAAGAACATTGTGGGATACATTGATTCCAGTATAAACTCAGTGAGCAGCGGTGATGTGTGGGAAGTGCTGATATTAATGGACTTCTGCCGAGGTGAGTGTGGGCTCAACGTGTTGCTCATTGTAGATTTGGCCCTTTTCAGTGCTTACAGGAAACTTGCACAGCATTTTCCTTTCATTTCAAAGGGGAAACTATTCCTAGGCATGGCCCTTCCTTGAATACCAAGGAACTGTTGTGAACAAAACAAAGCAGAAACTAAACGTAGGGGAACAGCTGATACTTGAGGTTATGCTGACTCTGTTGATTCAGCTCTTACTGCCTTTGCTGAGATGGTCCTGGATCCTTTTTGTTGTGAAGGGGAACCCTGAGGTGTACATGTATAGCTGTTTTCCATTGGCTGGTACACACTAAAAGTGCTATTCTGTAGCTGCAAGGCTGTGGAATGAAGTTATTCTGCACTGCATGTCGTGCAGCAAGCTGCTTCTCTCCCAGCCTGACTTAGGATTATTCTGGAAGAAGCCTGAATTGGACAATGTGAAGCCAAAAACGATTCCTTTGACCTCTGACCTTTTTCCTTGTCCGTCTGTAGCCAGCCAGGCTCTCCCACTTCTTTCCAGCTGCCCCAAAGCTTTGATCTCCTGTGGCTGGGATGTGGAGCTTGGAAAATGACGCACGCGCTGCTCGAGTGCCTCTTGCAGGAAAAGAGCAAGCAAAAAAGATATTTGGGCCAGGTGACTTCAGAAGTCTGGCTGTTCTGAGTGGTGGCAGCTGAAGGGAATATGTATTCTTAGCTTTTAACCTAAGTCAGGTGTGCTACAGCAAGGACCATTAGATTCTGAAGTGCCTTTAAACATGCATGGTATGTATTTCTGGCCTGCCGTGCTGTCTTTGTTTCTTCTTGAGGCAGGAGTTTTTACTGACCTGTACTGTGTGCCTTTGCTTGTAAAAGGAAGAACATGACGTGTAGTTTTTTACAAAGAGCTTCTGTTGTGATTCCTTTGTAAGTTTAATCCTGAATATCACAAGCAGTGTTTCAACGAAGGGACCTGACAGTGCCAGTAAGTTCATACTCAGCTCTATGTTACAGATCCCACTTTGGATAGAAGTGTAAATGCTGGCAGTTCAGAATCCTCTCTTGCCAGCTTCCCCTCTGTGCTTGATGTTGAGCTTATGAAGTATGCTCTGTCTTTCCAAAGCTTCTCCTATGTGAAAGAAGGGCTGCAAAGTGGTATTTCTCCTTGCAGAGACCCTTCCTGGCACGTGCTTCTCTTGGTCTTCAACACTGAAGCTGAAGCACAGGAATTGCTATTATGCATTGGATTTTCCTTTGCTACTCTCCATTTGTGACAAACAGCTGCTTAAACTGAATTAATGCCTGTTTAAGTGCTGAACTGCCCTCACTGAGTGCAAAATACAGCTGTACTACTTCCTGAGCTCAGCTTTTCTTCAGAGCTTTAGTGCTATGGATATGAATTTTGATGCAGCTTTACCAAAGTTTCAAATATTTTTTCCTCCGTGTACCTCAGATGTTTTAGGGGGAAGAAGTTGTGTGTGGATTTTACAGCAAAGAGGTGAGGCAAAGTTAGGGGTCATTCAAAGCATGAGAACTGCTGAAGGTCCCCCTTGCACAGATGGATTTTGCCAGGCTGTGATTTTGGCCAAGCCATTTAAAGTATGGGTTTTTTTGAGTCTCTCTCTCTCTTTCCTTGCTTCCATGTTGCAGACTGTTCTGTGGTCTGTGGGTGCCTCATATTCAGCCTTCTATTCCTCTACTCTGACAAACATTTTATTTTGAGGAGGAGAGGAAAAACGTGGCTTAGAATTGCATCTGAGTGTTAACAGGCGAGGTGAAGGAGAAGCAAACTTGCTGCTATTGAAGCATTGTCCAAAGGTCAGGTGGAGCACCTGGCAGATATGAGAAGGTTTAGGCAAGGAGAGGAGGAAACGAGATGACTGCAAAGAGCTGATTGCAAAGAGCCTCTGAGGGAGGCTTGGAGCCAACTTTGAGTTTGATCTCATGAACTTCTTGTGTGCTGATATCCAGCCACGCTTTGGGGGGCTGTCTAAGGCAGGGTATGTCCGGTAGGAACGGAGCTTGGACTGGGCCTGGTCTAACTTGGCACTCTTGCTCTCATTCTTGTTTTTCCTCAGGAGGGCAGGTGGTGAACCTCATGAACCAACGCCTTCAGACAGGGTTCACAGAGAATGAGGTCCTGCAGATCTTTTGTGACACCTGTGAAGCTGTAGCAAGGCTGCATCAGTGTAAAACACCAATAATCCACAGGGATCTGAAGGTGAGTTGTGGACTCCAGTAAAGCAGGAGGGGATGTGTGTGATCCTGAATGTGTGTGTTGTCTGCCTACGCTGTGGCAGACGGGCTCTGAAGGCTGGTACTGTGTTTTTGTTGTTAGTAATAAGGAGAAGTGGGTATAAATACCTCTCTCTATTGAAAGATTAAAAAAAAAGAAGCCTCTCATAGCTGCTTACCATATGCTTTCTGTCTATAGATCTGCTTTAACAACACAACTGTTTCAAAAATCCTGTTTTTCACAGGAGATACGCCAGAATGTATCTGATGGATTCTTCACAGTGACTTTCTACCACCTGAAACACTACTGATATTATAGTTGTTCTGAGAAGGTGTGCTGTATGTTTGTTTCCTGGACCCACCTGCAAAGGATTGCTGCAGAGACGCTGGCTTTGTGGCAGGAGTTGTTAGAAGCTTGTGAAATTGGCCTCTTAACTGTTGACCACGAAACCGTGTGGATTGTGAGGCTCTCTGTGCTTAGATGGGAACAGGGCAAGGCCAGCAGGGAGAGCTTTTGAAAAATCCCGTGCCTGTAATCAAACCAACTCAAAAAGACCTTTCCTTTTTCTCTCAACTAGCTCATAAAATGCCTGAAAAATGACTTCAGTCCAGGAGGAGGCTTGTGTGTACCTTTGAAATTCAGATGTGCTTCGTGGGTCAGGCTCTGTTCTCTGAGCCCTCAGCAGCTGTTTGTTTTGTGCTGCTGGCCTTTGTTTTCTAGCAGTATGAGAACCAGGTAGCACAGGGGATAAAAATGTGTAGGGTTTGGTCTCCTTTTGTGTGTTTCAAGTGATTGTGACCCTGCTTCACAGTCAGTTGTCAGACTGGTGTTTGGTTTACTGAGTGGAAGGAGGGAATAAACTTACCTAGTGCTGATAGTGATGGCTTACACCAGTACCCTCTACCTGGTGACTGTTTGTTTTTGTTGGTGCTGATTGGAATAAAACTTCCAGGCTGCTTCAGTGGGAAGTCACATCCAACTTCTCAGCCAGATAAAGTGCAAGGATGCTTCTGGGAATGTTTAGAGAGTGTTAGAAGGGGGTAGGGAATAATACTATCAGTGCTGGTCTCTTGGGGAGCAGCTCTGTGTGTGATGCTGATTCAAAGCAGATGAATGGCAGAGGTGAGGAAGAGGGGTTGTTTCACCCCTGCTTTCATGCCAGCATTTCCCTCTCAGCTGCTTTAATTTGGTGTGATTTTTCAGTGCTTCACATGCTGACTCCTTCATATTCTTTGCTTTTTGTAAACATCATCCTTGATCGGGAGGTCTATTTCCAAAATATTTTTGTCACTGCTTGTGGGCTGTGTGTTGGTTTTTTGTTTGCTTGTTTTAGAAATCTACAAGCAGTGTTTTCTCATGGCTTTATCTGAACGCTGTGAAGGTAAATAAATGGAAAAGTGTCTGTATTCCCTTGAGAGAACATGCTGTTAATGCTGCCATCCAGGTGAGGAACTGGAATGCATGGATGGATCCTCCACCAAAGCAGAGCACTGAGCACAGTTTTTCTGTGCCTTGTGTCTGATCATTCCACTTAGACAGCTTTCCTAGGTGGAGACGTGGCAGATTTTTGTTAATGCATGATTTTAAGTTTGGATATTTAAGAGAGAGCTGATTTTTCAGCTACCACAGGTGCCTGTTTTGGTGTGCAGTTGTCTGATTCAAGCTAACAAATAGTACTTGAAAGCAGGGGGTCATCCCAAATTCAGATCACAGAGTATGGCTGAGGGAGCTGGAGCACTGAAGACACTGAAAGGTGGAATTCCTGTCCTGAAGTACACAGCCTTAATAGAGGCAGAGTGACATGCTTGCAGAAAAGGAAGGAAAGGGAAAGAAAGGACATCAGGCAGAATGGAAGGCAGTTTTACAGCTGTGTTTCTATGATCTGACTTCTGTTTCAGGAGCTGTGACAGTTTTGATGCGTATTTTCTTTTGCTGTCACGTTACACACTTGTCTGACGTGTCTGATATGTCTTCAGGCATTAAAGCCCTGAATCACCTAAAGAAAACAAGTTCTTTTAGTGTTTCTGTCTAACTGAATGATTCCTTTTTTCGGCTGTAATGTTCATAGGTTGAAAATATCCTGCTACACGACCGTGGCCATTATGTCCTCTGTGACTTTGGGAGTGCTACCAACAAGTTCCAGAACCCTCAGACAGAAGGGGTGAACGCAGTAGAAGAGGAGATCAAGAAGTAAGTGTGCTTTTTCTTTTTGCCTCAGACACAGTTTGTGTTTGAAGGGTAAATTTCCTTCTACTGTGACTAGATTTTACTCGTGCCTGTGGCAGCAGGTTGATGCTGCTATGTAGAAGTACCTGCTAGAGGTAGATAAGGGCCTGGGGGAAGGTGAAACAATCAAAAACTGAGCTTGATGTAATTACTTTGGACCTGAAAGACTGAGTGTGCTAATGCAGAGAGGTTGCCTGCCTTGATGAGGCGGTGGCATGCTTTGTTTGTTATGGAATCAGTCTCTCTCTTCTTTGGTTTGTTTGAACCGCAAATATAGCGAATGATAAAATCCCTTTCTTTCATGAGCCTCTCATCTTCAGTCCTTGCAGTGAGTAAGGAAAGACGTGGCTCATCTCCCCATGAACATGGAAGGACCTCAGGGTGTTTCCTTTGGTTCCTTTTGCCCCGTGTGTGACCAGCTCTAGCAGTATCAGTGCTGGATGCCTTGATATGCTTTTAGCAAAGGAAATCAACTCGCAGCCCAGTAGGGCCTGGATCAGGGATGGAGCAGTTGCCAGGTCCTGCTCTTGCTTTAGTTTCCACTTCAACGCTGCACAAACGTTCCTGTGCCATTAATACAATACTTTGGCTGGGAAACTGTGTTAGCAATGTGTGCAAATGTTTCCTTTCTGTGAGGATTCCATCATACCTGCATGGACTTCCTGGAGTTGCTCCACCGAAGTTCTCTGAGCTCTCCCAGTCTTTCTTTGCAATCCCTTTGGAATGCTTTATTTGTACACTTATTAACGAGCCTACAAAAACCTTGCCCTTAGCAACCTTGTCTTGTGATCTAGCCAAATAGCATGGAAGGTGATACAGCAAAAATTAGAAATGCACTGATAGAAAACCTAAAATCTCAAACTGCGGCTCAATTTCCATCTATTTCATTTACTTAATAAAATGAGGCAGATTCTAGTTTGAGTTGGAGCTGCAAAATAATCTTTCCTTTGTCTGCGATGGCTCTGAGCAGGAATCCCAGCATGGAAGCCTATTTATTAGAAGCCATGTATCCAGTTACACTCTCTGTAGGTTGGCCAAGGGCCTGGTGGGAAGGACATTGCAGAGGACACCTGACTTCTGACCTTGTTAATATTCTGAATTCTTGAATGTTTGTGTTCTAGCTCTTACAAATACTGTCCTGTTTTGTGGGTAAACTTTTTGTTGTAGAAAGAATCTTTGCTTTTGCTTTGGTTTGCAGTGCCAGTATTCTCATGTTAGAATCATGCAGCAGGTACTGTTGTTGATAATCTGTTGAGAAATATCTAATTTTTCTTTAGTGTTTGCTCCCAAACAGATAGGAAAAGTATGAATTTTGGACTATTTGAAATGTGGCATACTGAAAGCTCTTAAACTCACCAATAGGTCTTTGTGCTGCAGGTACACTACGTTGTCTTACAGAGCACCAGAAATGGTCAACCTGTATAGTGGCAAACTTATCACTACAAAAGCAGACATATGGGTACGTATGAAGCCCACTTAACATCACACAACCAGACTGCAGTTTGCTTTCGTTGTCCTAATGGCAGGATAACTTTTGGCTGGGGCTAGCCTGGTTTCCGTAAGACTGGATAGTCTCTGAGTAGGGAGTTCCTCTGCTTGATGTTTGAGTTGCTGCTAAACAGGCTGGCTTCTGGGTAGGACATGATTGGTGCTTTGCTTGCTGCTTTTCACATGGTTTTAATATAGAGATGGATGACATTTCAGAATTGAACAGTGCAAACGTGATTTTGTGTCACAAAACAGTTAAAACAGAAAACTCAAGGTGGTGTAGCTTGTGCTTCTGTTGAGCAAGGGTGTGAAACCAGTGTGACTGGGCAGAAGAAGATGGAAAATGGAGAAAATTGGCCTTCCCCAGGAATAATAGGATGCTTCTGGGCAGTGTAATGCAGCTCAGAGTTGTCTAACCTGGCCAAGGACCAAGCTTTTGTACTGCTGTTTCTAATGAGGAGTGAATCTTGCTATGTTTTCTATGTTGAGAGAAAAATGCAGCTGTGGTGTAATCCATTACTAGATAACCTAACAAGGAAAGGCTTCCTCTTAAGTGGGATGAAGAGCCTTTGTTGATTGTGGAGAGGTGGCGATTCAGCAAATAGGATGTGTTTAAAATGCTACTTTGGGGTGTGTTTGTATGGCTTTTGAAGCCCTGAGCTAGGAAGCAACAAGGAGGCAGCAGTGTAAGGAATCCTAGAATGGCCTGGATTGAAAAGGACCACAATGATCATCTGGTTCCAACCCCCTGCTATGTGCAGGGTCGCCAACCACCAGAGCAGGCTGCCCAGAGCCACATCCAGCCTGGCCTTGAATGCCTGCAGGGATGGGGCATCCACAACCTCCTTGGGCAACCTGTTCCAGTGCGTTACCACCCTCTGGGTGAAAAACTTCCTCCTAATATCCAACTTAAACCTAAGGAGAGTGTTTATGGATCCTCGATAGCTGTGTTTGCAGATACAAGAGGGAAAATTGCTGGCGTGGCATCAGCTGGAAAGAGTCCTCTGTCTTATCTGTGAGCTCAGCCAAGGGTCAGGAGCACAGCAGCTCCTATGGGGCTCTTGCAGTGCTGAGTTCAGCGGGAGGTTTGTAGACCTGGGCCCCAGACCAGCGTTGGGTTGCTTGCCTTGCTGAGCCCCGGAGAGGGGATGGCACAGCTGTAACAGTGTGAAAAGACTGGCAGGGCCTCAGAGGCAGCCAGAGGAGAACCCTGGGTTTGTACCCTTTGTGGAGACAGAGGCTCAAGCTACTCTCTTCTTGGCCTTGAAGGAATTCTGTTCTGCTCATCTGCTGTGTTCCCAACCAAAGATGCAGTGCTGTGCAGAGCGCAGCCTCAGCTTAGGGCCTCTTGCAGTGGTTGTCCTGCTTGGCACCTTCCTTTCCCCAAAACTCACCGAGGTTCTTTTGAACTGGAGTACAATTTAATTATCAAATCCTATGACAAAAGCCACAAGCTGCTGGTGAGTTGTTCTGCATTAGGAAATGTGTTCTCCTGTTCCCTCTGGGATGGCAGCAGTGTTTCATAATTAGCCTTTTGTGCAAAACTTGTGTATTATTTTGAAAGAGGTGGTTTTCCTTGCTGTCAAAAGCAGCACAGAAGTAGATGAGCCAGTGGTGTAACCCAGCAGCCTGCTGACAAATCCTGTATATAATCACAAATAAGTAATGTAATGGTGGGAAGGTTATGTGAGCTGGTACAGTTCAAGCTTGGTAACCAGTAGGTTTGGGGTTTTTTTGGCCAGAATAAATATATTAAGGATGATGGATGCCATTTGGTTTCCCTATTAATTTTGCTTTGTATGTGGGGAACAGGAAGAGTTTTTGTGCACCTGCCTGCAGTAGCATGCATTGATGTAAGGTCTGTGTAGGTTTGGGGATCTTGTCGCATCTTTCCTTCAGTTACTGACCTCACCTGCTCTGTTCTTTGCCTTCAGGCCCTCGGCTGTTTGCTGTACAAGCTGTGTTACTTCACTTTGCCATTTGGGGAGAGCCAGGTGGCAATCTGTGATGGCAACTTCACCATTCCAGATAACTCCCGGCATTCACAGGACATGCACTGCCTCATCCGTGAGTGTCTCTGGCAGTGCCTGACCAGCTTCCACAGAGCTACATCAGAACAGTCGGTGTTTCTCGTTGTAAGAGGCTTGCTTTGCACACAGGGATGGATGAAATGGTTTTCTCATAGCTTGGGACATCACTCTTCAAAGCAGTTACAGCAGGGATTTCTGTTTGGGCCCTGTGGAAAGGCAGGAAAAGAGACAACCTCTTGGTTTAAGAGCCCTACGTGAACTTGCACAATAAGCCTGTTTATGCAAAATGTATTTCTCCAGCACCAAATCTGTTTGGATGAGGAACTGAAAAGAACCACGGTGACTTAGACCAGTGATAAGACTTTGTCTTTTGTGAGTTGAGAAACAGGACTGAAATGATTTATAAATAACCTACTGCCTCGAGTGAATGTGTAATTAAGGGTACAGTGCATTACTCTTGGCAGAGCAGGGGAAGCTCTCTCATCAGTACAGTGTATTTCTTAAACTCTTTTTCTAGCCATAACCCTGAGTGACAGAGTTGTTTTCCAAGCAGCTTGGTATGCTCTTTGCTTATGCAAAGGCAGTGGTCTGTGTGTCTTCCTGCCCCACACACTCACTAGGGCTGTCAACCTCTTTTCCTGTGGGCTCAGTTGGAAATGCAGAAGTCAAACCCTACACCATTCCCTGACCAAGCAGTCTGTGTTTCCCCTCCTTGCTTTAGGGCCTGCAATAGCAGCTAGGAGTCACTCATAGGAGTGTTTAAAAAAAATACCTATTTCCTAGTCCATCCTTGTATGAACCTGTTCTATTTTTCTGATGTATCTTTATCTTTTAAAGGGTATATGCTTGAGCCAGACCCTGATAAGAGACCTGATATTTATCAAGTCTCCTACTTTGCATTCAAACTGGCAAAGAAGGAATGCCCAGTCCAGAACGTCCAGGTGAGCAGTGAAGGAGTGGACTGATGTAGGGCTTTGTGTGAGGAGTTGGGGGTGGCAGCTGCTAAATATTCAGGATGCTGCTGTGTTGTATTGATTGCTTCCACAGTCTCTAATCAAGAGGTCCTATTTCATTTCTTGTAATTAGCAGTGCAGTATTTTTTTCCTTTAAGGGAGTGTGGAAATCAGGGTTTTGTTTCATACATTGCTTATTTCTGTTTCTGACTTGTATCCTTGCCCAGTTACCAGCGTGAGGCCAACCAAGAGACCTTTTGCATGTGAACATGAAAAATTAGGCCATGCTTGTGAAACCCATTTGATTTCCAGGCAAACTCATCACAGCGTGTGTAATTTGCACTGCAGCTGGTTTTAAATGCAGTGGTTTTGTCTGCTGTGTGGCTGAGAGCAGCCAACTTGTGTGTGAACTGCATCAAACCTTACACAACCACCTGCCCCTTCTTGCTGTCCTTATAGAATTCACCTGAAAAGTAGTTGACAAGTATTTTTTTACAGTATTATGGATGTGTGACATGAGATCTTATTCTGGTGTTTCCAGATTAAAAAAAACCTTAATTTTCTTCCATGTTTAGGTAGTTATTTATGATCTTTATGAACAAGACGTTAGTCATGCTTGTATTTTTTTATATCAGTGTTAATAATGTTGTTCCCAGATTCTTTTTGAATACCCAACATGTGCTATGAGGCTTTGTGTCCAGATTGCACGTGTAGAAAATGAATCAGAGTCACAGAATGGCTGGGTTGGAAGGGACCTCAAGGATCACGAAGCTCCAACCCCCCTGCCAGCCAGGGCCACCAACCTCCCCATTTAATACCAGCCCAGGCTGCCCAGGGCCCCATCCAGCCTGACACTGAACACCTCCGGGGATGGACAGGGCATCCACAGCCTCTCTGGGCAGCTGTTCCAGCACCTCACCACTCTCATAGTAAAGAACTTCCCCCTGACATCCAACCTGAATCTTCCCTCCCTCAACTTCAAACCATTTCCCCCTGTCCTGCTGTTATCTGCCCTTTCAAAGAGTTGACTCCCCTCCTGTTTGTAGGCTCCATTTGGGTACTGAAAGGCTGCAGTGAGGTCACCCTGCAGCCTTTCTTCTCCAGGCTGAACAAGCCCAGCTCCCTCGGCCTGTCTTCATAAGGGAGGTGCTCCAGCCCCCTGATCATCTTTGTGGTCCTCCTCTGGACCCTCTCCAACAGCTCCCTGTCATTCTTGTACTGAGGGCTCCAGACCTGGACAAAGTACTCCAGATGGGGCCTCACAAGGGCAGAATAGAGAGGGACGATCACCTCCCTGTCCCTGCTGGCCACTGCTGATGGAGCCCAGGATCCCATTTGCTGTCCGAGCTGCAGTCGCACACTGCTGGCTCATGTTCAGTTTTTCATCCATCAGGACCCCAGGTCCTTCTCTGCAGGGCTGCTCTCAAGGATTGCTTCTCCCAGTCTATATAAATGCCTGGGATTCCTCCAGCCCAAGTGCCAAACCTTGCACTTTGCTGTGTTGAACCTCATTAGGTTCACCCGGGCCCACCTTTCAACTCTGTTGAGGTCCCTCTGAATCTTTTTCCTTGTGAAAACTCACCCAACCTCCTCTCGTGCCATTGATGAGGAGGGTTTTGTCCTTTGCCCAGCGTGAGGAATAATTGCTTTGGGGATTCTGCAACCTCCAGATTTCATCGGTGTGCTTTTGCAAATAATTTCTGACTGTTTTCTGCCCACAAAGTACTCAACTCAGTGTTTTTGGGATCTGCAGAACTCTCCAATTCCTGCTAAACTCCCAGACCCAGTCAAAGCAAGTGAAGCTGCAGCGAAGAAGAGTCAACCAAAGGCCAGGTAACCACACCTTCATTACAGTCAGCCCTCTCTTTTACTGTGTGTCGTCTCTCTGCTTTCTGTTAGGAAAGATGCTTGGCGTATTTAGCTGCTTCTTTGTGGGCTTGCATTTATACATCGAGACAAACACTGCAGTCCTGAGGCTTTGCTTCAGTGACATAAATATCCATTGATCTGAAAGATAGAAGATGCAGATGCTGGAAATTTTTGTGGGAGAGGAGGGAGGGATTTGGGCAACACTCAGCATGACTCAACAGCTAAGCTTTGTCCTGAAGACATTGCTTGACAGCAGCACTTGAGGTTCATGCACTTAAATGAATCTACTGTGTCATCCATCCTAAGGCAGTACCCAGAGTACCTAAGATAGCAGAGAGACTGCAGTGGGCCTGGAATTGGCCCAGAGAGCACAAGGTGGATGAAAAATTGCATTAGGAACAATTGCTGTTTGAATTTGGCCCTCAGCAGATGATAACCTGACCCAGTAATTACTGTGTGCAATTGCTGCAGTTTCTGCAAGAGCCATGTAATTTCTTTGGCCAACACAATCTCCATCTGAATAGCATAATGCATGGGGGAACTGCTGTACCATTGTGGTTTTCCTTTCCTGCCACTGCTTGCTCCTGTTTATAATACTGTAATGAAGTATGTAAATTCTGATGGACAAAACTTCTGCCTTATTTTACTGCAACGTGAGCATTATAGCAGTGGGCTCTCCAGAAACAGCAGTTTTCTTCCTGTTCTAAAATAGGGCATCTCTTCTCCTGCCTCAGTCCCAGGAGTCTGCTTTGTTTGTTTTTATAATGGAGCACAGCTACTCTCACGTTAGTAGAACAACTTTGATGTCTCACGAGGAGATGTATCTGCAGAAGGACAGGATGGTATCTGGCTGCTTGGCTCTGTTGCTGTGCCTCGATGGAGGATGAGTGATACTGAACAAGGATCAGAGGATGTCCAGTGACCTTATTCTGGGGTGGATGCAGGATGTCCAGTGACCTTATTCTGGGGTAGATGTACTAAAGTTAAAGTATTTTTAAAGACACCAATTCAGACAACTCTGCCCAAAGGCACCAGCTGCTCTTAAGCTTACTTATCCCTCATCTGCTCACCTGTAGCTCTAAGTGGCCCTAAGCAGTGTGTTGTAGCAAATATTGGAATTTGACAAGTTCCAGCTGTCCAATAGAAGAAGATACCACAACTGGCAGTCATCAAAATGCTAACGTTGGTCTGATTGTTGTGAATGCATCTGCTGAGCTCCACTGTGCTTGCAGCTTTCTGGAAGAGGTTGTTCTGTGTATCTGGAAGCATCTGAATGTTTCACCTTTATCAGAGTATCACCTTTAAAGCTGATGAATGGAAGAGTGTTCAAGCCTATGCTGTGTGCTGCTTGTAACGACTCCCAGGCTAACACGAACTACTGCTTCTGCTGGTGATTCTTGTTTTTAATTGCTGTGTTATTTTGTAGGTTGACAGATCCCATTCCTACAACAGAAACTTCCATAGCACCCCGCCAGAGACCTAAAGCAGGACAGACACAACCCAACCCTGGAATCTTACCAATTCAGCCAGCCCTGACGCCTAGGAAGAGACCCACAGCCCATGCAGCAATTCAGCCTCAAGGTGAGACTCCTGGCTGTGCTATGCTTTGTTGCTGGGCTTTGGTGCATGCTGATCACTTACCAGATCCATTTTCTTCTACCAGTTGCAGGGCCTGCTGCCCTGGGCAGTGGTCAGCCTTCGCTCCCTGCAAGTGTCCCCCAGCAGAAAGCAGCACCGCAACCAACTTCAGCGCAGCCACAAGCCAAGCAGGCGCCAGCACCCCAGCAGGCATCGCAGGCACAGCCCCAGGTCCCTTCTGCTCAGCCACAAGCCACACCTCAGCACCAACAGCAGCTTTTCTTGAAGCAGCAGCTACTGCAACAGCAGCAGCAGCAGCAGGCTGCATATTACCAGCAGCAGCAGGTGATGCAAGCTCAGCAGGTGAGCAAATGTGGCAGTGTTTGCTGCGTACTTCCTGTGTCAGATATAAATGCACATCACTGCATTTAAGGGAAGCTCTCTGTTTTCCTTTTGTACAGGATAGGTGCAGTTTTTATGCATTTTCCAATCTGTTTCCACTTGTCTAGCAATATTATTTTGTAACACAAGACTATCATTTTTAACTGTCAAAGTGGAAGGCCTTGAGAGGTCTTTGTCATGAACTAACATAAGAAAGTGGTGTTGGTTAAGGTTTTATAGCTCAAAGTGTTTCAAAGACCTGAGGTCAGTGCTTAACTGATGAGCAGAGGGATATTCTTTCTCTTCTGCTCTTTGTGATGCAAGAAAGCTGGTGTGCCTTTTTAGCAGTCAGATCTGTTTGTGGTAGGCTGTCATGATAGAGAGGCCTGTGAAAAGCTTGTGTGTTAGATAGGATTTGTCTGGATAAGCTTAACTGAAGTGTTGATAGCAGCACAGATAACTGCAGAAGCATGTTTAACAGTGCAAGAAGCAGAAGGATAATGAAGCTTCCTGTCCTGGGGGAAGGTTTAGAATAAATAAAAATGGAAAAATGAGTTTGGGACTGCGGGGAGCCCTGCTACAAGCAGGTGTAACCCAGAAAGGATCTAACATCAGACCAGAATGCCATTTCATGCAGGTGGTCTCCAAGCCATCCCAACCTGTCGCTGCTTTGCTGCTTGCAGTGGCTGTGACCAGTCTTGTGGCTGGTCCCTGGGTTCTGCTAGCCCAGTTCCCAGCTGTGCAGCACGTGTCTCAACTACTGCTTTTTTCCCAGTTCCCAGTGATGCAGCAGGGAGCGCCAGCACAGCAGCAGCTGTTGCAAAACTACTACCAGCAGCAGCAACAGCAGCAGCAGCAGATGATGGCCCAGCAGGCAGCAATGCAGCAGAAGACAGCAGCAGCAGTTCAGCAAAAGCAACAGGCTCCAGCACCACCACAGCCCCAGGCCCAGCAAAGTGCAGCCCAGCCAACACCGCAGCAGGAACAAGCGGTAAGAGCCTGGCAGAGTAGATATAAGTAGCTGTTCCTATCTGTCCCACCTCTGTCATGTGATAAACTGTCTTAAATATTTGTACTTCATCAGAATGAGCACCTGGAACTGTGCTATAGTGCTGCTGATTTGTAGCTGCTTTAATATCGAGGGCTGACGCAGAGGAATGTGCAGGTAGCCTTTCTGGTTGTTTCTGGAGCTGGGTAACTTGGGATACTGAATGCTTTGGAAAGGAAACTTTACAAGGCATCGTGTTTTTAAAAATAAATACCTCATCCACTTTTCTCATCATCTGACTGCATCCAAAATAAATGCTCTTTACTTAATGGAAAGTGTGGCTGTTAGCTGGCTGCTTTCCTGCTGCAGTCCGCAGTGTTGAAGGCAGGGGAGCTGTGCCAGAGGGCAGGATCTGTGCTGCCAGAGCATCTCTGCAGTGCATATGGCAAGAAGCTGTGCCTTTTGCTCTCATTCCTGCACAGTCACGTCCACTCTTTGTTTTTGGGAGTGCAAAGGGATGCCCCAGACTCCAATTGCGTGTGCAGGCTTCCAAAAGGAAGCCATCCATTACTTTGCTATACTGGGTTGCACGTGTGCAAAGCAAACAGTATCTGATAATAAACCTCTTCAGCTATGCAATGTCTTAGCCCAAACTTAGGGTCAGTTTTTGCTTGCTGGCTTTGTGAGTTACCATTCAGGGCCTAAGTAACCTCTTAGGCATGCTTCTTTTAAAGTGACATCAAGAGTTAATTTGACTAACAGAACTCTGTGAGCAAGTGACTCGAGCAGTGCTGAGGAAGCCTTTCTTGTCTTGCTTTTTCTCTGTGTCTTAAGGCTCTTTCCTATTCACTCCTTCACTTTCATACTAATTTCCAGCACTGAGCTGCTTGCTAAGGTGAGGTTGGAGCTCTTGTGTTGCTGGTTTTGTTGTGCTGAATGACCTGGGGCAAGTCAGCCTGAAATCTGAGTGAGTTTTCACTACGTGGATGAAGTCCATAATTACCCTGCTCCTTTAAGGAAGAAATGCCTGACACGTAGTCCTGAAGTGCATCTCCAAAGAGCTTTGCTGTGATTCACCAGCACAAAAATATTCTTAATACTATTGAATCAGCTGGACTGAAAATTAGCATCATCCCCCTGCCCCTACAAGACTGAACAGAATGGATGCATCTGGAGACTTTTCAGCTCCTGTAGCGGTAAGGAGGAGAAAAACAGTGATTGGCTCACTTAAAAAATGAGTACTGAGACATCTTCTCTGAAGAACAGGTTCTCTGAGCAGAAGATACCCAGCCAGGACCTGTCACAACCTTTTCAAGTTGCAGCTTAATAAACTTAGCGTTCATTTCTGTGGAGGTTTTGGCACTGCCTGTTTATTTCTTAGCACCAAATGTACCATTCTGCAGTGACCTGTATAGCAAGATTTAAGGTGGGTGCATCAGCAGCATTCAGGTCAGCTTGCTTCTCAGCCATGCTGACTTAATCTGCCTGAAATTGCCAATGAAAAGCAAGGCAGCCAACCACTTGTTTTCTTTGCACCACTGCAGTTAAGCACGACACTGGGAATGAAACTCTTCCTGCATTGCCCTCTTAGGTCTTTCCAAGTCTTTCATCTGTCTTGCCTGGTTGAAAATGTCCTGATGCTGACTGTGGAACAGAGAGCTCTGGTGCCCAGGTGGTGGAGATGACATGCCCAGCTTTCTGCTCTTTGCATCCTGGCTTCCCCTCTTTAAAAGCAGCCAGCAGCTGGGTCGTGCTGTCACTGAAAGATTTTCTTTGGAAAATCACATCTGAAATGTTGTTGCTTATGACTACAAAACAATATTGAGAGCTTTTATGGGTTTGTGAGCTTAACACGAGACTGAAGTAATGAAAAAATAACATCAGTTTGAGAAACCTCTTGAAACTTCCAGAGGGTTTGTAGTTGAAGAGTTGTGTTTTTTTCCCTCTGGAACTTAATGGCAAATTATGCTCTTGAGGTCCTTGTTTCTGTTTGCTTGGGTAGAAAACTAAGGAAGCTTGCACAAGATTTCTGCAGAAGTCCTCTGCTCCTTTAGAAGTTTGAACTTAACCACACACAATCCATTCTTCACCTTTCCCAGCTCCATATAGCAAGATTTCTGTGTCCTGTGATGTGATTTTTATGGTCCACCCTGAGCCTTAGCCTCTTTACCCTTGAGCAAGCTTCTGAGTACAGGTAACCTCTACTAACTGCAGACAGGGGAGAAAGTACCTTCTTGTGCAACTGTAGTAATGCAGAAATGGAGCAGACAACCAATTTCCAGCCCCCCACTTCCCCAGATACATTTGTTTAGTGTGCTGTTTTTCTCCAGCCTCGCTCTGATCCATAACTAGGAGACCAGATCCTCCAAAACACAGCATTTTTTTTACACCATGGCTGCTGTTCACAAAAGGAGAACATAATCGTTTTACTCTCTCCTAGATGCAGGCACAAATAAGGCAACAGCAAAAACCTCAAACCACACCGCCTACAGCAGTTCAGGGGCAGAAGCTGGGTTCTCTCACCCCTCCATCCTCCCCCAAGACACAGCGTGCAGGACACAGGAGGATTCTGAGTGATGTGACCCACAGTGCTGTTTTTGGGGTTCCAGCCAGCAAATCGACCCAGCTCCTGCAGGCAGCTGCTGCTGAAGCCAGTCTCAACAAGTCCAAGTAGGTGGCTGCTTGCTTGGTATCAAAGGATATGGAAGGGGTGGAGTGTAGATGAGGCTCCTCAGGGTCTTCCTGGGCTCAGCTTTGAGGTGAAGATAGACTGGTGTAAATTAGTCACTGTGTCCCCACGCCCACAGTGTAGGGCTGGGCAGAAAGTGACTGACAAACTTCCCAAGGGCAGAAGTCCTGTTGAGTGTTTCCTCACTCCCAAAAGGCTGAGCAAATGAGGCCTTCAAATAGATGACTAAATCTAGTCAGCTGTCTCACCAGTAGCTCTGGTGCATGCTTCATGCCTGCTGTATAGCAGCAGGTCTTCTGCAGGAGCAGTTGCTAATGGCTTTTATAGCTTCAGTTCCTGACATGAGGATGCTCAGGCAGATTACAAGTAGATAAGGCCAGCTGGTCCTGGCCTTCTGGATGTGCAAGTAAAATACCTTGCACTGAGTGAAGTGAGAATTGTAATTATATGCAGTAGTGTGGACCAACTCACGGTGCTGGCCAGAGAATTGCAGGTGGGTTGTTAATGACTGTTGTTTGCTTGGGATGATCACATCCAGATCGGCTTCCACTACGCCCTCGGGCTCCCCAAGGACCTCACAGCAGAACGTCTATAATCCGCCCGATGTCTCCACGTGGAACCCATTTGATGATGATAACTTCTCCAAACTCACAGCTGAGGAGCTGCTGAACAAGGACTTTGCAAAGCTGGGTGATGGTAGGTTTATGGAGGTACTTTAGTACCAGCCTGCTCTTGAAATGGAAAGTGGCATGGAGTGATGCTTTGTCAGATGCTGCTGGGGCATTCCTATGTAATCATGACCTGCTGTGCTGTAAGAGCTTATTCTTCCAGTCTCTCTTCCCAGTTCCTATCATCTTTGCTGAGCATGATTCTCCCAGAGATGGGTACTAACTGCTCTTAATGTGGCCCTGGTCAGCTGACTGTAGAAGCTACACTATAAACTTCATCTGCAAGTTGTGGTTTGCAGGAAAGTCCTTAAGTCACTCACTGAAGTAGTGTTCTATAAGGATAGGTGAGTAAACAGCCTTCAGAATGGAAGTTTTCCCCTAAATCTGTGTCTGGTATTTCAGGGAAAGCTCCAGAAAAGATGGGCAGTTCCACAGAGAACTTGATTCCAGGTTTCCAGCCAGCTTCATCTGCAGCCCAGGCTGATGCGTTCGGTGGCTCATCTTCCTTCACTGCTGGATCAGGTGAGTCCAAATATGTCCTGCAGGGCAGTGTCCTGCACAGTGCTGCGAGAAAGCAGCAGCTCTTTGTCATAGCTTCTTTAAAAGGAAGGTAAAACACATTAATTGCAACATCTATAGGCAGAGGTGAAGCTTTTGGTGAGGTAAGAAGCTTAGTCAACCTGTGAAGTTCACAATGAAGCTGCTTATATGTTGAGGCTCTGCATAGCTTCATCTTTAGGAGTAAAATGTGCAGTGTGCAATCACAAACTTGGACTCTGACACTGACTACATGTGTTGGAGGATTTCTCTTGCCAGCTGTTGTTACGTAGCGTGGAGCAGGACTGATGTCTCTGCCACAGAATGAAAGAGAGTAACAGAGACTGGAGTGAGCAGGGAAAGTCTTTAAAGGGAAAGCATGGTTTGATGCATGTTTCTAGTTCATCAGCTTCAGGAGTTCTCACTGAATGCAGTAATGACCTGAAATACACAGTATTGGCAAACAGCAGCAATGCAAGTGATCCTCTCCTCTGTCACATGCAGCCCTGCAGTGGAAAATACAACTGTTTGATATTTCCTCACTGAAGCAGACCAGCTGTTGGCATAAGGAGACCTGGGAAGAGACTGAAGAATCCTTGAAGGATTCTTTAAGGGGCAAGAACAGACAAATAGAAATAAGGGTACACAGATTTGTGATGAGAGGTTTAGAAGAGCTTCTAACAGAGCTTGGTGGTGTGGACTCTTCCCTATAGAGTTGAAATCCACAACACAATAGTGCATTGCAGCTGTTTGTGTGTCCAATTTATTTCCTTAGTCTTTGTGGTGTGATGTTGAGCAGCAGAGCTCTGGATTCAGCTGTGAAGTACTTTCTGCAAAGCCTGAGAAGCATCTGCATGTTCTGGGCTTTTTGGACCCTGAAGCATGTCCATTTCTTTAAGTAGTTGTCTTTAAAGCTTGGAAATTCTCTGAGCACAGCACTGGGATGGTTGCTTCCAGCCCTTTTCTTTGTCCTTTCTCTTAAACATGAGCCTGCTGCAGCATCTATTCTTTTAGATGGAGAGGCCTGCCATGGGGGCTGGCCTGCTGCGTGTCCTTTGTCAAGGCATTTCACCTTCTGTGCTGCTGTAAAGTGGGATGATAGAACTTCCCTTTCCAGGGGTATTTTGAGGCCTTTGGGTTAAGCTGTGTTGGAGATCTGTGGTAATGTTTTTTGTTCTGTAGCAACATAAACTTGTTCTTAGTGTGCAATGTGTGTGTTGCCAGGCCGTAGCTTGGACCCTGCAATGTTGAGCTGTGTCGTAGGACTGAACGTTGCTTGATGTTTTCCACTTTTCTCTCTGTCTCACTCTGCCTTTTCTGTTCATGGCTAACAGCTGAAAAAATGAAAGACATTCTGGGTCTGGATGCTAGCCCTCCTCTTCTGACCGTGCCTGATCCTTTCATTCCTCTCCCATTATCCGACACGCCAGGTAACCAGAACTGGGTTTATGGAGGGGGGGGGGGGGGTCTATTGTCATTAGTTTTGTAAGCTTAACCTTAGAGCTCTATTTCTAGGCACACCTGAAATCCTGGCCCTTGGTCAGTAGTGCTGGGCACCAGCAGCTTGTGCTGAACTCTGTGGTAGTGGTGATGCGTGGCACGTTCTGACAGTGAATACCCACGTGGTGGAGTGAGCAGGGCTCAGCCCCCAGGGCTGTCAGGCTGTTTCTGGTGTCAGTAACATTGGTGTCTTTTAAAGGTTCAGTGCTCAAAGCCAGAAATGAATAAATCATTGGGTAATTACCTGTGCTTACTGAAGCTGTTTTCAAATTGGTTTCTAACATTGAAAATTTTAGTTTTCGTTGTTGTTAATAATTATTTTGTATAAGAATTGGTGTTTCTTTGCCTTCCAGAGTCCTATTGCAATTGCTTGCTTCATGTGAAGCACAGTTAACATGTAACCTTTTCAGATTTGGCAAAATTTTCTAGCACAGTTGGTAGCTATTTCCATTTACTTTGCAGCACTACTTGAAAGCCTTTCCTGTGTGCATATTTCTGACTGCAGCAGCCAACACTTTTTAGCACAAGATTATGTAAGAGCTTAGGAGCTTATTTGCAAAGCAGTGAGGTTTGGAAGATGACATTGTTCTTATCGTGGAGTTTCTCTAAGCCCTCTGGTGAATGTGTGTGACAGGTCCCTTCTTGTCAGCTAGCTCTGGAGAACAAGGGCTTGTTCCAGCTCTCGCCCTCGTCCTCAGCTCTGAACCACTGTGAGTTTGACTGATGAGGACCATTGGGTTTGTAAAGATGACATATTTCCATGGAAAGTGAAGCAATTCAGGAATAAAGTCTTTTTTTTTCCCATAGTTCTGTAGAAGTGCTTCGTTCTGGTTGGTGCTCAAAGAGCATGAGAAGTGCATCGCAGCTGAAAAGAAACAGGAGTTACTGGCAGTCTTTTTCACCTACGTGAGCACTCGTCAGGATCTGCCCTGCCCAGCATTACTTTGAATAGAGCCTACAGAAGGCCCAGTGCAGATTCTACACTTTAATGTTTATTTTTTCCCCCAAAGCTGATGGAAATGCTGGTTTTCCCAACGTGAAGCCTGTCAGCCCAGGCTGCTATTTGCTTCTCTGCCTGTGTGCTCAACAGCTACGTACCAAGCTGGTTGCTTTCCTTTATTGCCAATTGCATCTTGATAGAGCACAGCCGTACGAAGCAGCAGGCACAGCCTTATCTGCAGGAGCTCTGAAGTTATTTGTAGTGCAGAAACCACTGCAAAGAAAATTGCCTTTCACCCCTGTCCTTGGGTGCAGATAACGGGAGCAGTGTTGGCTGCAGTTTGTGGTGCCAGGTTGCTCATCCCATAAATCTGCCCCGGACTGGCTGCATATCTTTCCAGGCAGGTGCTAAACCTTCTTTGCTTGAGTTCTGTGGATCTGCATCCGAGGGTGCAAAGTTTGGGGCAGGGGCAGGTAGGAGGTCTGGTTTTGTTGGCACTTTGCTACAGAAATAAATACAAATCAAATGGCCCTGTGGTTTTGAACATAAAATTTGATGAGGCTGCAAGCTCCTGAATGTTCTCAAGAACCAGAGCTATGGATTTATCCTTAGCTTTCAAAACTGATAGGTGTTGTCTTTGCTTTGTAGATTTAGCAGAAAGGATTATAAATAAATAGAAGTCCTGGTTTTAGACTCCAGTTTTCAATCTGTGACCTTTATTGTACTGTGCCTGCATTACCTGCCCTGTATGCCTTGTGCAGAATAGCCTCACAGCAAGGAGAGAGGACTGGGACGTGAGGGAGGTGTGTGCTGTTGTGGATGTGGAAGGCTTTCCTCTGGGTGTGCCCCTTGGATCACAGAGCTGGGGCTGACCTGTGTCTGTGAGTTACGTCAGCATCTCCAACTGCAAGTTACTAAACTGCCTTCATTTTGTGGAGAAGCAGCTGAATTATGTTTAAATGCTTGCTAAATATTTGTTTCAGAGAAGACAAATTGCTTTGAAAATATTTTACATGTCTGTTTATTTCCTTAAGGCTGAGCATGGATTGCCTCTCCAGAAGTAAAAGTGTGAGCCTGTCCCCCTTGGTTACCAGAGCAGTGTTATTCAGCAAGGCTTTCAGCACAAGCATAAGTGAGGCTTTGATTTGGTATTTCCTCTGTTTGCCTTACAGAACCTCTTAGGTCAGCTCTGTGCTCTTAGCCCACACCAGCTGAGGTCTGGCTGAGAGCTCAGCTCCTCTTTGTTGCTCAGGCCACAAGCATGGTCCTTTTGCACCTGAGTGTGCAGGTGGCATTGCTTGGATGTGGGCTGCTGCTTCCTCACCTCTCACCAGTATGCTCAGAGGGAAAGCCAAGCCTCTGTATCACTGAGTCCTGAGAAATAGACCAGTGGTGCTTAAATAGCCATAGGATCCATCCCCAGGCAGGCTAAATTTGTTTAAATCCCAGAACAATCTGCACTGGGCAGTAATCAGATGGAAGCAGAAGGGTTATCAGTGTGTTCCTCCTCCTCCGTTGTGTAATGGCTGCAATTCCTAATGGAACCCTAACCAGTAGGAGGAGCTGGGTGTAAGAATATGGAAAAACATCTGTTAAAGTAAGGGAAGAATTAAATATTCACACTGAAAACATTTTCCTGTGTGCATGTGTAGGGAAGGGAGCCAAGTTCTTAACAAGCTTATTGCAGGCTTTGCTTGGTGATCAGTCACTAAGGAGTATTTGATCAGGATGGTAATTTTTCTGCTACATGTGTCTACTTAACATCCATCAGTGTGCCTTGAGCTGAATGAGCATGAAAGGCAGAACTTCGTGCCAGATATTCTGGAAGCCTGGAATTGAACAGAGTTGGGAAGCTTCTAGATTGTTCTCTTTATCATTGAGGCTAGAGTGGATAGTCCCAAGTCCAGATTTGTATGCCTTTAATATAGTGTTATACCCAGTGAAATGCCCTTGGATGTGTTGCCAAGAATATCCCTTTCCAATGATTTGAGGGTTTTTGGGGGGTTTTGGGGGCGTGTTCCTCTCTAGTCCCAGCTGAGGGTTCCCTGGTACCCCTTGCTGCAGCCCTGGCTGATTCTCTTTGCAGAAGCAGAGCTGGGGAGGTGGGTGTGGGTCCTTGGCAGAGCGAGCAAGGAGCAGCTGCTGAGCAGCAACACTGAGGTGAGAGCTGAGAAAGAGCCCTGGATGGAGCACAAACCCACCCACGCTGCTGGCTGCACCACGCTGCTTCATGCACTACAAGGCAGTGGGGCTTTCCATGGCCTCATCTACCAAAACACTGTCTTTGCACAAGAAGTTTTTTCCCTCCCACCCCTTTCTCTTTCAAACAGGTCATTCTTTGCATATTTACACAACCATTTACTCCCTGCAGTAGTTCATCTTAATTACAGTGAGGAGACAAACGTGGCTTTAGTGTTGTTATTTGAAGAGTAGCGACACGAAACAGTGCTGCCTTGGCCATAACAAAGTGAGATAAGAGAAATTCCCTGTCCAGCACTGCAGAATAAAGATGCAGACATCGCTGGGTAGGGAAGCACAGCGTGCCTGTGCCATCTGGGCACGGGCTGTATATTCTCACTTAGGATGAAAAGGCAAATAGCATCGCTTATTGAAGAGCTGTTGTCACATCAGTGTTCTCTGAGGCTTCTAAATGGCATTTGGATAATGGTTCTGTTGGTTTTATTTCTTTTAAATGCCCGTGGGTTTGTGTGTGTTTTACAGGAGGATGCTTCTCTGGGCTGAGGAAGGTACACAGATTGCAGTGTAGCTTCAAAACAACATATTTACTTGCACACCCTTGGCTAGTTTCCTAACCTTAGCTACCTAAAAAGGTGTGGAGCTGGTGTCTGCTCCTAAATATACAATTGGCTTTAGGAGTTTTAAGCAAAACTGGGCACTTTTTTTCTCGTAGTCTTATAACACATGACCTTCAGGAGCATGTTTAGCAGGCTTCCCAAGCAGGATGGTAGTGCAGTGTGTGAGCTGGAGGCGAGTGTCAGGCTATTGCAGTGTTTGGTGAACTGCATAAAAAGACATGAAATATTGAGCTCAGACTGCTTGGAACTGCCAGTTTCTGCTTCTGGAAGCATGGCTTAGGACTCAAATCATTAACATCATTGTCATCACACACAAGTTGACCTGCTTTGATGGTTAGTAGGGTAGTAGGGCTGTTAGTGTTTTCAACCAACATACCCTAGACCCATAAAGAAGATAACTGTGTATCCATCTATTTCGGGTTGCTTGTAGTGATGTTAAGGTACACACATATAGAGAGAGAGAGAGAGAGAGAGAGAGATTAATGAGAATTTTTGTTCCAAATGATGCATTGACTGGGCTTCAGGTGACTGCAGACATGCATAAGCACAGTGTTGGGTACTAACAATTTCACTTTATATCTTGAGTTGGGAAGATGCAGGGTGCAGACTACTCATCTGGTTACCAAAGGGATCAGTGCTATATTACTGATAATACAGCATAGCCTTAAAGGCAGTGTACCACTGGAACCCCAAAGAAATGAGTATAAATAGTCTCTATGTTGTTTCTATCAGGGTTTCACTTTGATCTGAGGGGGTGTTGTTTGACAAATATTTAAGAACTCAATCATGGAATAGTTAAGGTTGGAGAAGACCTCTAAGACCATCAGGTCCAGCCTCAACCCATCCCACCATGCCCAAGGTCCCTCAGTGCCACATCTCCATGTTTCTTGAGCACCTCCAGGAGTGGTGACTCCGAGTTTCCCCGGGCAAACTTGAATATTCAACTAATATTTTATGCTTTTGGTCTCTTAAGGAGGCACTGTTAAATTTTGTTCTCCTATTCTCTGGTGTTTACAGAGTTGTAACATAAATAGCAAGCGATCTGCTTTAAATACACATACATTTATCTCTTTCTATTTGTACTGTATAAGAAACAATTCAATTTGGCAGAAACTCTTAGGAAAACTGGTCCAGTGCCTTCCCTTGATTAGCCAAAGTCCTCTGTGGCTGTATGGTGTGCAAGGCTTCCTTTAACACTTGATTAATCACTGGGCACGAGTCTTCCCAAGCGACTCATCCATACTTTCCTTAGCAGTCTGCCCTCCCACTCCCAGCACATTGACTTGGTGGGATTTTTACACCCTTGTCTTTTCTTTCTCAGTTGACATCCGAAGAAAAGAACTCTGCTGTGTGCTCTATTGAACTGTCTTTCTTTTTTGCTATTCCTCTGCAGTACACGAGTGAGTAACGAGTCTCAGTGCCCTGCTGCCTGCGATGCCTGGCTGGGGGGCACCTTGGCTTTGAGTTGCTGCATCTTGGTTGTTTGGTGCTTTACCACAGTGTGGCAGGCTTTGGCCCTCTTGCCATTTTAACATGCAAGTCTCTCAGGAGGCTTTGTCCTTCCTAATAGCCCGCTCTAACTGAAACCTCATTTCCCTCCCTTATCTTCTGATTACTTTTTACATCACTCTTCTTAATCTTCAAGTGCTTTCTGCGTGTACTTTGTTGCCTAACGGGCGTATTGCTGAGAGGAAATGCAGCATGCCCACTTTGGCAGTGGTGACGTTGCAGATGCAAAGTGCAGATTGATTGTAAACTTCCAGGAGATGAGAACTGTGCATGTTTTGGAAAGGAAGCAATCTGAGGAGAAGGGTCAGGCCTGTCCAGAGCTGTGCTCCTTAATTTACACATAGAATCTGATCTCTTGCTTTCTTGCCCCGTGATATAAATCCAGAATTAATTCTACTGATGCTAAATGGCATTGCACCCTTCTTATATCAGTGTGAATCAGAGGAAAAGCTTTTGTTCATCCCCTAAGGAAGCTATTTTGGGGGGAACACCTCTGAGAGCGCCCACTTGGAGGCTCTACTCTTGCTTTGCTTTTTCTGCAGTGTTTTGGTTATTTTGACCACAATAGGAAAAAAAAAGAGGCCCTCTGATAGAAAACCCTGAATTTAACAGCATGGTGATTGGTGCAGATGTGCTTTGTCGTGTTACCCTCCAGCCCCATACATGCATAAAATTAATTGCAATGGATCCTAAAACTGCAGCATGGCAGAGATTCATCCTGAGAGCCACGAGAAATTGGCACATCTTGTTCTTACTCCAATGGAAGATCTCTGCTGAGGGGATGGCAGTTAGGAGAAGATCTAAAGAAGCCCATACCCAAGTCTGTAGCATTCATCCTTTCTATGAAACATTACCTGCAGTTTTATTGGTGGAATCTGCCCTGCAGTTGATCACAGCTTTGTGTTTGCATGACTTGGAGCTGGTGTGCTTGTGTGGGAGACCACTAATCCCCATTTTTCCTTCTTGGACAGCTGTATTTCATACTCATCCATATTAGTTCTGGCTTCTCTCCTTCTCACCCATGACTTCACTTGGAGGTGAAGCTCCTTTTCTCTTTGAAATGAAAAATTAAACCTGTGCTAGATAATTCCTTTGGTTGCAGGAAACTAAACGCTGTTCCGTGTCATGAAAGAGCCCAGCTCTTCTCTCAAGAGCTTCATGTAGTTAAATAGAATCAGCCTAACATTCACACAGAGGGAAACAGCCCGTTATGCAGAACACACCCTCCTTGAGTTCCTGCTGTCATCGCTGGGGCTGTGGTGGAACAGAGGTTTAAGAATTGCATTGATTTGTCACTGCAAAAGCACGCAGTGTTCTTGGGCTTAGGGATGTCTGCTGTGGATTCTGAGAAGCTGTTAGCTCAAAGCTGTGTGCTCTGAGAAGCATGTTGTGCTGAACAGACCAGACTTTACTATACAGAAGGTACTCCTGCTAGCTAATGTGGAGCTGTGATTTTTCCTGGCCCATCACTATTTGTTCTTGTTAAACATTATTTTCCCACCACTCAGTGACTTTTCTATTCTTTGGCTTTGGTACAAGGTACTAAACAATATGGAACCAGGGGAAATGAACTGCTTAACCTTGAAACAGAGAGAGAACCTGATTTTTTTTGTTGTTCCTGCTGGTAGCTCCCTTCCCACTCAGCCTGATGCCTTTTTGTTTTTGTGAGCTCCTCAGCCTCACTCAAGAGGGATAAAATTCCTTTTAATCACACACTAAGAGTTGTGGTGACCTGCAACAGCACTGACAGATCAGAACCAGCAGCAGAGGAAACAAGCATGAAACAAGTAACAAATAAAGAGCCTCTGTCATCCTAAAGCTTTGCTTAAGGTCAGCTGAGCCCAGGAAAGACGTGGAGCTCTTGGAGTGGGTCCAGAGGAGGCCACGAAGATGATCAGAGGGCTGGAGCACCTCTCCTATGAGGAAAGGCTGAAGGAACTGGGATTGTTCAGCTTGGAGAAGAAAAGGCTCCGGGGAGACCTCATTGTGGCCTTCCAGTACTTGAAGGGAGCGTATAAACAGGAGGGGGAACGGCTGTTTACGAGGGTGGATAGTGATAGGACAAGGGGGAATGGTTTTAAACTGAGACAGGGGAGGTTTAGGTTGGATATTAGGAGGTAGTTTTTCACTCAGAGGGTGGTGACGCACTGGAACAGGTTGCCCAAGGAGGCTGTGGATGCCCCATCCCTGCAGGCATTCAAGGCCAGGCTGGATGTGGCTCTGGGCAGCCTGGTCTGGTGGTTGGCCACCCTGCACATAGCAGGGGGTTGGAACCAGATGATCATTGTGGTCCTTTTCAACCCAGGCCATTCTATGATTCTTTTAAATTCTACAAGTTTAAAAGATGTAGCTTCCTAGTACCTGACCAAGAGAGTTTCACTGTGTTAAGTGGAAAATCTGCAGTGTTGGGAAAGGACAAAAGGCTGTTTGGAAACGTAAGGGGGAAAGAGGGAGCCTTGAAGGAGCAAAACGTTTGGAAATGGAATCATGAAAGGAACGATTCCAGGTACTGTGTGTGTGGTTTGGAAGATGTGTGTCGATGGCAGCCCTTGAAGAGCTGGGCATCTGCAGACAGGCCTTGTTTTTCCAAAGCTTCCCTTTTGGAGAAAGGAGTTGGGCCTGTCCTTGTCCTCCTGTCCCCATGTTTCTCTCCTGTGCTGTCTTTTCCCAGCGTGCTGCACTCAGTTCCTGAGAGCCATCCCCTTTACCCCACCTCTTTTTGTTGCCAAACCCCTGTTCCAGCCTCTGTGCTCATCTGTGGGAGGTCCCTTGGTGTGCAGGTGAAAAGCCATCAGTGATGCCTCTGCGGCTGTTCCTTCTGCAATCCTCCCTTTAAAGAAAAACAAGTATTCCTCCCAGAGATGGAAGGTTTCGAGTACGTTCAGAGCTGCTGCTCCCACTGGGGTTTGCCTTTCATTGACCTCCTTCAGGCCTTTGCTGATAGAACAGCTGCCTCTTGGGTCCCTTTCTGGAGTTTCTTCCTCCTCCTCCAGTTGCTTTAATGCATTGTTTTTTACAGGGAGCAGAACTTGTCCTGCTTTGAATAAGCAGCTCTGAAGCCACTAGGCTATTTTATTATTTATGGGGCAGTAAAAAAGATTGATACCATTACTATGTACATAACAGTGCAACTTAAGCTTTTCTTTGGCTTTCTAAGTGTGATAAGTCTCTTATATAGCAGTACTCCAGAGCCTATTCTTTTGTGCAGCTATAAGGATGTTTTCTTTGGATAATAAATGATGCTAGCCTCTGAACTCAGAACATAAACTGCAGGTGTAAGAATGTAGAGGCCATAGCTGTGATGTGCCATAGCTTGTTCTGATGGTGAGTGTTAAATGCATTGGAATAACCAGATTTGTCCATGTTTTATCAGCAGGTTTTATCAGTGCTGTTCTACTGAAGGTGATTACTTGTAATGAATACTAGAAATTTTATCTTCATCTTAGTCTGTTTAAAAAAAAGAAAGTGAAATAATGCAGCTCAATATTGAAAACCTGGTTAGTTTGATTGGAAAAACCACTCATCCCCCAGATTAACGATTCAGATTAACTTTTCACACAGGCAGTCTAAATTTCCCTGTGCAAAGGATAATGGAAACCACAGGAGTGGTACAGCTGAGAACACACCTGGTTTGAAGCCTGATAGCTCAAATAACTGGCAGCTGTGTGCCCCTGGGCAGGTTCTGATGTCTGGCACTGCAGTGTCTGTTTTCTAGTTTTGCACGAGCCCTGGAGGACTTCAAGTATTCAATTCTTTAGCAAATTGATAAAAGCTGTAAGCCCAGCTCTGACTTCTGATCATCCCTTCTGTTTCTGTTCACTGGAACAGGTTGCCCAAGGAGGCTGTGGATGCCCCATCCCTGCAGGCATTCAAGGCCAGGCTGGATGTGGCTCTGGGCAGCCTGGTCTGCTGGTTGGCCACCCTGCACATAGCAGGTGGTTGAAATCAGATGATCATTGTGGTCCTTTTCAACCCAGGCCATTCTATGACTCTATGATTCTTCCCATTATATAAAGATTAAAACAAAACAGAGCACCTTAGTATGTGAGGGTAGGTTTTGTGTTAAGTTCTCAGTGGGTCATATAAGCCATGTGGCCCCTTTGGGAGAGCAGTGCGCAGTGGGTGAGGATGTCCTCACCTTTCTGGGTGTCTCTGTCCTTAATGGGAAGGTGTTCTCTAAGCAGCAGTGTTCCTTGCACACTAAATTGTCCAGTAGCTTTTCAGAGGCTGATGTGATGAGCCACTGAACTGAGCATCTGATTAATGTTGTCTTTTCTTTTTCTTTCCTTTTGCTTTTTCTCTGCCTTCCTTCTTCCTTTTCCTGCTTAACCCAGAAAAACTGATTGAGGGACTCAAATCTCCTGAGACTGCGCTTCTGCTCCCCGATATCCTGCCTCTCGCTGACCCTTTTGGTAGCACATCAGATGCTGTGAATGGTAAAAACAAACAAAACCACTGCAGGGTACCTCCTCCCCCCCTCTGTCTGCCATAGCATGCCTTGTCCTGCATGATAACTCTGTGTGTTTACCCTCCTGGGCTCTGAAAACAGCTGCTTATGTTGGTGAAATGCAATGGTAGGAAGTTACAGAGCTTGGGTAGAGGAGTGGTCATCACTGGCTTGAAGAAGAAGCAGAAACCCTTCAATTTCTGCCAAGGGCTGTGTGTGTGTGGCTGTTCCTGGGCACCCAAATTGCCCTGCATCAGCCCTTGGCAAGGGCTGTGTTGCCTTTGCTCTGGGGTATATTGTGAGAGTAAATGCCCTGGGCTGCCACTAGCCTGGATTTGGCCGGTTGCAAAGCAGCTTGAAGGTCTGAATGTTGCAGTCGTATTTTGACCAACCTGCCAAATGCATTATAGAGTAATAATTACAGGCTGCAGTTGCTTGCAGTCAGCTGCTTGTGGTTTTGGGTCCAAGCCAGGGTTCCTTGGCGCTGGTTGCAACCTTGTAGCTTTGAATGGAAAGGTAGGAAACAAGTTGCCTAACTATAACGCTTCTTTTCTTCCTTCAGCGTTTCCTAGCAGTTGTCTGAATGCTCTTAGAGTGTGATCCTACAAATCGCAGAGGCTCACTGCTGCACAAATGTAAACATTCATGGATCTCTCTTGGGCTGCTCTGCTAAACCATTCCTAGCCCTGGCGCTGGGGTGCATCCTTGTTCTTCAGTCTCACTTCCTGGCTCTTGACCTTGATTTTGGTCCTTGAGGAAGAGATGTGTTATACGTGGCTGGTGTGGCTGTGGTGACAGTCATCCTCTGTCTCTTCCCCTTTGCTTTAAGGATTATATAAACACAAACCTTCCTATCCAGCCTCTGTAAGCACCCCCCTTTCTATCCACGTATGGATATCAGTGTTAAGCAGGCTGGTGTTTTCAGTAACATGTTGAGTTCCAGAACTTCTCACCTCTCACAATGGGCAGCAAACTTTGCTCCACCGAGCACTTCAAATGCAAAAAGGTCCCACACTGTGGCTGTGTACAGCCTTGCCTGTGAACGTGCTGGGTGCTCACCAGTGGCTTTTTAATGTTGCAAGGAGGCTCCTTAAAGGCCAGTGTTTTCTGTTCCTGGAAAAGATCCTTGCAAAAGCTTGTGATTGCTTATCTGACTGCAGGACAGCCACTGTTAACCTCCAGTTTCAGCCTGTGGATAGTTCAGATTGGGTTTTTGCACACACACACATCCCAAAACTAAATAGAAAGAACTCAAACACACCAAACATGAGTGTGTGAATCTTTCCTTGTAGTTAAGTTAACGTCAGTCTGAGAGCATCTTGTTGCTCCCAGCGTAGCTGCCAGGAACTAAAGGATCACTAAAGGATTCAGACATCTGTCTTGGTTCTTACTTATGTGGTGCCTTGCAAACTAACCTCTGGCTTCTTCTCTGCTCTGGTATTTCACACGTTTGGAAAGGAAAACCTGACGTAGCTGTTGAGAGCCTCATCCCGGGCCTTGAGGCTCCACTGCCCCAATGCCTCGTGTCCCAGACTGAGTCGGTTGCTTCCAACAGGACAGGTGGGTGAGGCAGGAGGGGCTGTGGGTGCTCTGCACTGAGGGTGGGCTGTGGAACAGTGCTGTAGTGAATCAGAAAGCACTGCCTGTGTGGACTGGAGCATCTCTTCTCACTGCTTTTCCCACCAGTGTAAACTGCACTTGCTTGTATGTTTTCTAAGTGGATGCTGTGTGGTTCCTTAAGGTTTGAATGGTACAGTGTTACTTCATCCCACCATCTCAAAGCATTGCTCCGATGATGTACTTTGAAACCTGGAGCATCACCTGTGTGGGATTTTATTGTCAAATACTCTGCTTCAGAGAACAGTTAGCACCAAAGGATCTGTTGTTTGTTGCTCAAGGTGTGGGGAATCCCTCTGCCCTGAGCACAGAGCAGTAAAAAAATGTTTTCCATTACAAAAAATGGTTTGTGCTGGCTTTGCTTCAGTGTGCTGTGCTCTAAACGGATGGGAATAGGAATGTGCCGACATGAGCTTAATGCTGTCTGTGTCTTGTTCTACCTGGCTGCCTTGGGATGCTAACCTGGATTCAGACTCTCTCACTGGGGAAGACTCTCTGCTTGACTGTTCTCTGCTTTCTAACCCTGCTGCTGACCTCTTGGATGAGTTTGCTCCTGTGGCTTTCACGGCTCAACCTCACAAAGGTAAACTGTTCCTTTTGCCTCTAATCCTCACCAGCCTTTCTGGGCCTTTACCTGATGTGAAGCAAGAAGCTGACAGCAGTTTGTGCATGCAGATGCTATGACCCGTGTTTTGGTGGTGTTTTTTTTTTCCATGCCATTGTTTTGTTTCCTTCCCAAGCCAGCGAAACCTGTAGTGCTCATGGAAGTGGGATAGAGCAGATTGAAGTGTTCAGCCTGATTGTAAACATGGAGGGGTGGTATTTTTTACAAGGCAAAGTAACGCAGTGAGTTTATAGGGCAGGTAGGCTTTTGTGTGCAACCCTTCTTCAGATTTGTGAGGACACTCATTTTGCTATTTGCACATGTGATCTAATGCTTTGATGCTGCAAGTGAGCCCAATAAGGATCTATTTTGATGTCAGAGGTTTCTGAAACCAACTGAATGTGTCTTGTTTGTCAGTGTTTGTCTGTAGCGTGTGACTGAGCTCCTTCAGATCTGGAGGCTGTTTGCACTTGCAGAGGTTATCAGGAGGAGGCTCTCCAGTCAGACTGCAGTGTCACAGTGGACATGAATGAGAGTCTTAAGTACAATATCCAGCTGAGAAATGGTAGAGTTGTGCACTAACACAGAACAGCAGTGTGTGGAGGAGGAAGAGGTGCTGTGTGACGAGTCCTAAGAGTTGCAGCTCAGCTTTTACAGGGCTGATTATTTGGGCTTATAGGGGAGTTATCAAAATACTGTGCTGTGGTCTGAGTTCTGTTCCCTGTCCCAGCCCTGGGAAGTCATCTTCAATCAGGTGACTTTTTTCCAGGCTGCAGAGCATCCAGCTGCAATCTGGGCCCTCTCTGTGTTGTAGCTGCAGCAGCGGCACTGGAATAGTTTGAAGAGCTCTCAGCTGGTGTGACGTGCGTGGTCAGTTCTTCCTGCTCTGTTCTGGCACACTCGTGGGTTAAAGCAGTTGTGAACAGTGTGTGTGTCCCTTGAGGACAGTGGCAGATGTCAGCAGACTCATAAGCCATGCTTGGAGTGAATACTGGGAGCAGGACCAGGACTTCTGTTCTATCTTTTGCCTTGAGAAGACAGAGATAGAGCTTGAATGCTAACCACGGGTGCCCCTTAGCAGTGGGTTTTACTTAGCTCATTTGGTAAGTATCCCTATAGCAACAGAAAATGATCCCTCCTCAGAGGAATGGCTGTAAAAACTCTGTAACCAATTTTTACCCTCGATGACACTTCAGAATTATATTGTGTTTTTCATAGAGCTTTTGGGTTTAAACAAGCAGTTGCTCTAATTGCTCACTGCTATAATACACTCCCATGCCACTTTGTTTTGAGTAAATGGCTTGAAATGTATGTCGAGCAGTTATTACTCCATGTCTGGAATGCAGCAAAGCCAAAACATTGGTGTGATTTGATGAGAAAACAACTTAAGAGACTTCTGTGTGACTTCTCCCAGACTGCCCCGCTGTTCCCTCTGGGATGGGAGGCTCACGCTTGCATGGGAAAGAGACTTCATCAGTGGACTGTAGGGAGGAGAGAGAGGGAACGGGGGGCTAAGCATAAACTCATCCCAAACTACTTCATGGCTGCTCCTCAAACGCTGCTTTTATAGCTGTGGGTGTTTCCATGAACTTCTCTCTGCTTTTGTTTGTTTTGTTTTAATTCTTCAATCCTGGTTTTGGTGTAAAGCGCCGACGGGGCAGACGCTGCTGCCGTGGGTACAGCCAGCCTTTGAAACTGCAGTGCTGCAAGTCGTCAGTGGGACTGAGAGCATTTGAGAAAGCAGCTGCATTGTGGGCATGGACTGATGCTCCAGCCAGGGCTGAGCATCCTTTTCTTTGTGCTTCTCTGGGCTGTTGTGTTTTATAGGACAAGAGAGAATGGTCTTAAACTGAGACAGGGGAGGTTTAGGTTGGATATTAGGAGGGAGTTTTTCACCCAGAGGGTGGTGACGCACTGGAACAGGTTGCCCAAGGAGGCTGTGGATGCCCCATCCCTGCAGGCATTCAAGGCCAGGCTGGATGTGGCTCTGGGCAGCCTGGTCTGGTGGTTGGCGACCCTGCACACAGCAGGGGGTTGGAACTGATGGTCGTTGTGGTCCTTTTCAACCCAGGCCATTCTATGATTCTACTGGTGCAGTGGTTTTGCTCAGCTTTCAGGATTCTTTAACTTGCATTTCCTTGTATAGCTTCTTGTGCACCAAACCCCAGGGGTATGAGAGACTGTAGTTATAAATGAAGTGAGGTGGAAATAGGATGCTTGCAGAGGTTCCCAGGTGTGTCCTAAAGAGCCTCGTGTAACTCCAGAGACACTGATGACAGGACTTTCTGTTAAGATGAAATGTCTTTGAGCCTTCACAGCCTAATCTTCTGTAAAATCTGTATTCTTTTCCTGAGTCTGATCCTCTAGAGGACAGAATACTTCTACAAATGGCTCCTTGCATCACCCAAAACTCGATTGTGTATTTGTCAGCTTTTGGTAGAGAACTTTTGTTCATGATCTCAGAGCATTGTTCCTTTCCCTTGGAAGCCATTGACTCGCACATGTCCTTGCTGTGCTTTCAAAAGTACTTCAGGCAGGAGCTGAGCAGCAGACTTCGGAAGGCATTTTAGATGTCTGTAGAAAATAGCAGTGATGTAGTCAGAGTGTGGGAGTCCCTGAAGGTCTGTGATTGCTGGATAAGGCAGATCAGTGCCTGACCTGCTGTGGAGGTGGCTGAAAGCCTCTTACCAAGTGTCTAATTCCTGTTGGGGTGGCTTAAAATGAATGGAATTACGTGCCAGAACTGCTCTAGGTGCCTTTGAAGTCCCTCTGGGTTTAGTTACATCTTGGACTCCTTGGAAATCTGACTTTTATGTTGAATTTGTTTTATCCCTGTGGGTGAAAGCTCAGGGGTCTTGCCTTGGGTAGATGACTGGAATTCCTTCTGTGTCTTTTCCCAGCCCTTGTCTTCTCCCTGTGCATGAGAGCTGGTAACTGGAGAGCCACATCACCAAACTGCACTGTGTCTGATGGCCACAGGATGATGTTCACCACAGCACTGAGCTATGCCAGCTGTTGAGCCTTTCATCTGGCTGAACATGATTTTGGTTCTCATGACTTGCCTTGCCTTTTGGTTCAAGTTTTGGGTTTTTTTTCCCCCTCTACTTTCATATTTAATTGGCTCTTTTACTTCTTACCTTCTTTACCAAAGACTTACCAACTTTATTTCACATTTTAAATGAAACTCCTGCTTCTAAACCCTGTCTCTGAAAACGTTAAGATATTCTAACACTTCCTGGCAATTCTAACCAGCTTTCTCTGCTATCTTTGCTTCTATACCTCTGTTTCTCCTTTACGCTGCAGAAGATACTAACCTGATAGCAGGCTTTGATGCTCCTGAGGGCTCTGAAAAAGTGACAGAAGATGAGTTTGACCCAATTCCAGTGTTGATATCCAAAAATTCACAAGGTAAGCCAGGATTTGGGTGTGAAAAAGGGCGAGAAAAAAGAAACAGTGAACGTAAATTCTGGGGCAGTGGTGTTACAGCATGAAATAATGCAAATCACAAACTATAGAGGTGTTACCACTGCAGCATTTAGTGAGCTCAGCCTTTCTCTGATTTGTATTGGCCCTGAAGTGTCTCTAGGTTCTTTATTTGTGAAAAGATTCCATGGCCAGAAAGAGATTATAGACTTGCAAGCACCTTCAGGTCCCATGAAGTAATTCCTACCAGCCTGCCAGGCAGGGCACCCCGATACCTCTATGCCCAAAGTACAATGCCAAACTCTTATTCTCTGAGCTCTTTACTTACTGTTCAAGCCAGTGGAAGGAGACCCTTTGACTTTAAAGTGAACTTGGCATGATGCACAAGAGAGGGAAGTGATAATAATCATTTCTTACCCTGAGACTCCTGCTGAGAGCGAGCTTTTCTTTTCTGATTGGTGATTTTCAAAGGTGCTTGTGGGAACTGAGTGTGAAAAGTCTGGTCGATGGTGCCCACCTCCTTTGAAGAGCTTTGGATGTTCTTAGTCCTTAGGAACACAGACTGGAAAGATTGTCCTTTTACAGCATTCCTGTCACCTGCATCATATTAATGTGATCTTTGCAAACAGTTGTAGCATTAAGTAAGGTGGAAACCCAGGAACAGCACTGTTTCCCTAAAGCAGATGATTCTGCTGAGTAGGCAGCTGTTTGCAGTACGGCCAGTCAGATCTTCTCTGTGCACTCAAGCCATCAAAAAGCTTTCCCAGCTTTTGGTATGCTAGCATAGGCTTGGAAACGTATTACGGAGCTCCTTTTGTCTGATGATGTTTTTCAGTTTGGTAGAACTTTTTTTGACTTCCCTAACTGCCATTTTCGTTTACAGCATGAGTGTGCTGTACACCTGCCCTGCATCTAATGCTAGCTCCCAAAGACTGATTGATGCTCATTAGGAAATGTTCTCAGACGTTAGAAACTCTGCTCCGGCTGGAAGTCAGAGAAGATTTCTACCAAAGCTGGGCCAAGATAGGCTACCTTGAATAAAGAAGAGCATCTTCCCTTCAGTGTCAAAGCACCAATTATAGAAAGCTCAACTCTCCCTGAAGTGGTTGGAAGCTCAAAAGATGCTCTTAAAACAACTAATTTTCAAGATGTGTAACTTTGAACAGTCCTTTCCATTGAGAGCACTTGTAATTACGTTATAGATCCTGTAGCAGGGACAGATTCTGCAGCTTAGATGTAAACTGGGGAAACAGGAATGGTTTGTAGAGGTTCCCCTTGGCAGAGAAGCTGCTGTGATGTTTTGCCATGCAAGTCTAGCAAGCTAGGTTTGGAGGGGAGGGAGAGGGTGGAAGAGCAAGCAGAGGGAATGTTGTTAATGAGTAATGAGAAGAGCTCGAGCAAGTTTGATGTTTTTGCTTTGACTTTTTTTTTCTTGCTTGCTCTTGAACGTCTGAAACTGTCGTGTGTGTGTCCTGTTCAATACTGAATTCCTATCTCTCACACTTTCAGGTGGGCATTCTAGAAACAACAGTGGAAGCTCTGAGTCCAGTCTTCCCAACATAGCCAGGTCTTTACTGCTGGTGGATCAGCTCATAGACCTGTAGCAGTGACACAGTAGCAGACGCAGTTTCTGTAACGTACCTAATCTTCCGTTTTCATTTCCAGAGGAGTTACCTTCAGTTGTGGTTCTTTTTGTTGTGGTGTTGGTTTTTTTTTCCTCTTTAATTGCAAGAAAAACAAATCTGCCAACAGGAGACAGTCACCCACCTTTCTCCCTGTCCTCCCATGCCCCAGGAAAGATTCTGTCTCAGTTCTCCAGGTAGCCCTGGTAAAAGCTGGTAAAAAAAAAAACCTGCTGTGGTTCCTTTTGCACCTCTCTGCTAGCCTGTGTCTAAAGGGAGCACCATCATTAGCCACCCTGCTGAGATGTACACATAGCACCATGGAAAGCCTGACTATAACTGATGTAGATAACTGTAGCCGATGTATGATCCCCGTTGTACAACAGACTCCTTTCTCCTTAGAGTAGCACGTAAAACTGTTTCAACCTTTGCGTTTGTGTTTCTGGGTTTGGTTTTGTTTCGTTCCTGTTTTTTTCTGATTAAATGGGCAGGAGGAAAGGGGACAGGTAAAAGGGGTAGGGATGCCCCTCTCCTGCAGAGCGCAGGTTAGGAGAGCTGGTGTTTCTCAGTTGCCAGTATATGCTTCAGAGGAGGAAAAAGCACTGAATTCTCCTGCAGTAGTCTTGCTTAGTACCTCTGGTGATGGTGCATATGAAGAGGGTTTTCTGGACTGCCCCCAGCTCGTGGTTTGCTGTTTAACAATCCTGCTTGTGAATGGACTGTGCTTCTTGGGGCGGGGGGGGAGAAAAAAAAAGCAAAAAAATATGTATATAAAAAAGCCACCAGATTGTTAAAGCTGCAAAAATGATCCTAAGTGGAAATATAACAAGACTTTGAACCAAATATATGTGAGTATGGCTGTGATTAGCTTTTTGTTGACCTCTTTTTAGGCTGAAAAGGGCATTGTGGCAGCAGCAGGTGTATTTTTCTGTGACTATTTCTGTGTTTGACTGGAAAAAAAAAATCCCCCCCCCCGACCTTCTGTAAATTGTGTATGAAACAAATTGTCCTACAGTTGTCTGTCTATTTTTACTCCTGGTTTTAGTCAAGCATCTGGTATCTGTTCTGGGTTCCCCGTTTTCTCTTGTAACTGCATATAGTGCAAACCAGTTAAGTATGGACCCTTCCCCTTTCTGTAGACAAAGATGACTGTGGACTTTCTTCCACTCTTTGGTCTCTGTGGATCAAGCATGTACTTGGTTCGGATGGTTTGAAATCAGTGCTGCTACAGCTCGATGGGTTTTCCCTTTTCTTTTTCCCTTCACACGCTCAGTTTGTCTGCCAGCTGGGTACGCTCAACTCGTTTTCATGGGCTTTTATGGTCATGAAGTCTGGAATTTCTATCTTGTATTTGAAAGCTCTTTCTGAACAGAAGGACTCTTCCTCTGTAGTGGAATTATTACTAGCTTCCTGCTAACCTTGTGTATGTGTATGTAGCTGTATTAGTACAAGTGCAGTTTCCCATGTGTGAAAGTATGAACGACTGACACGTGTGACCTCTGGCTAAGAAGGAAAGAACCCAAGTTTGTGACTGCTCCTTTCCTATCTCCAGTCTCCCCGCTATTCCCCCCCCCTACACTTAGTTTAACAAATTCTGTACATAGAACTACCATCAATCGTGTCTGCTCTACATTACTCTTCTTTTAAAACCTACACTTAATAATAAAAGTATTGCTTAAGTGTGTTGTATCATTACATGTGTATACTGCACTTTCCAAGAGAAGCTTTACATGAGAACTATGGAAATGACCTTAGTAAAATTGTGGATAGAACTTTATTATTTTTTTGTTTTATATTCCTAAAGCACAGGCAAGCTGGACTGGAAAACATGAAGATGTTATAGATAGAAAGTTATTGTATAGTCAGATACTGAGAATATATGAAAAGAGAATGGATTTTAAAAAGTAACCATCTACTGTATATTAGAAACAAAGATTTCTGTGAATTAAAGTACTTTTAAAGAATGTTTAAGATTTTAAATCTAATGGCACTTGTTCAAGGGTTCTGGAAGAATTATAAATGCACTGGGTTGTTAATAATGCTATTAAATAAGCAGATGTGAATGTTCATTTTATTGCTTTCTCAAGTAGCTGTTCGTGGAGCTGGGTGGGAAATACAACACAGCAGAAGCACATGTGTTTAGAGGTGTTGGCAAAGCTCCTTCATCAAAGACTCACCACTTACTTGCTAAATGAATGAAAAACCCAAGAAATGGGGAAGGGGGGATGGATAGATGGGGTTAATTGTGAGCTCTCCAAAAAGCGACTGTCCTAGAGGCAGTAGGTGAGTGTCGGTGTGTTTGTGTGAAGGAACACACTGAGCTTTCATCCGGCGTCCACATGGAAGAAATTTGGTACCAGTATTCCTGACATAGTGTAAAAATGGTTGCAGCCTTGTTTGGAGCTGTGGGAAATGGTTCCTCCCTCCTTTCAAGGGTTGTAAGGTCAGGCACTGTTATGTAATGCGAACCTGCAGTCTGCAAAGAGCAGCAGAGCGATTCTGTTCTGTACCTTTTATTCACATCAGGGTGATGGAGGAGCCTTTCTGCCCCACTGAGCTTGAGCTTGTAGTGCCTTCGTGTCCCTTTTGGCATTGGTTCTTTTGATGGATCCTCCCGGTACTTCAAATGCAACTGCAGCACGCAAAGCAATTTCCCTTCAGCTCAGGGTTATTCTTGAGATATAAGAATAAACTCTGCTTTTAGGGTGGTTAATTTTTAGATGGGAATCGGGCAGGTGGGTCTCCCACAACTCAGAGAGCAGCAGAGCTTGTCTCTGACTATCCACTGTCAGCTGCAGCCCCCAAACCAGGCTGTTGGGGCAGGCAGCATTGAGGAAGCCACATCATCACTGGGCTCCTTGCAGCTTGGTGGAACAGGAGGTGAATGAGGGTGCATCCTGACAGCACGGGTGTGCTGCAAAGTCTGAGAGCTGGCTGCAGGAGGTTTGGTGCACCTGGGGCTCTGTGGCAGCCCCACTGCATCTAAATGTTATTTTTAGAGGGGAACTTCTTCTAAGTGCATGATAATGGCCATATTCCTACTTGGAAGGGCTCAGGAGGTTCTGTCTCCAGTGTATTCTTCAGCCTGGAGCCTCACAGGGCATCATCTCAGTGACTTTCCTAAGCCACCTTATTAAAAACACTTGATATATTAAAAAAAGCAATAATAAATCATGTTACTGCAATGGATGCTGCTCAGACCGAAGGCAGTTGAACAAGTTTTGGAGTTACCCAAGCAAATGCACAAAGTGGAGCATGTGGGCTACAGCAGTGGAATGGTGTGCTGTATTTTGAGTGTGTGCAATGCACGTGTGTGTGTCTGTATGAAGTAAGCTAATTTCTTGTTGGCCAATACAGTTCCTGGTTCAGAGCTCTCATATATAGCAGTTGGTAGGACCTGGCCTGGATGCTGGGGAGGAGACGGAGTGTAACACAGAGGGGTGCTCTGTGAGTGAGGCTTATTGGTCTGCTCTGCTGCTGTTGGGTCAGAATCATCCCTGTGACTTCCTTGAGGTGTGGATGCTGCACGTTAACACTGCACTGCTCCAGCACAATACACAGAAGGGGGGGAGCTCACTTTTTTCCTGCATTTTTCTTGCAGTCCGTGAGTGCAGGTGGTGCCTTCAGTTCCTGCCCTGCCTCACTTTGCACCGTTGTTTGTACCATGCAAAGTGTGCCAAAACCAGAGGATGAAATCCCTTATTTCTGGCAATGAAGGACACTGGAGCTGCTCCCTCTGTGCTGTGCAGCAACCTTAGTTAAAAGCACTTCATTTTGCTGCCTGGATTGTCCAGTGATGTGGGAAGGGTGCTACAGAGCTCCGCTATTTGGTTGTTCGCTATTTCAAGGATGAAGGAATGAGAAATTTGTTAACCTTTTTTAAAGGCCAAGCTGGTAATCTTGCTTAGCAGTAACTGCACGGGTTTTTTAGCTGCCTGTTACCATGTGGTGTTGAGACCTTCCTGACTTCAGCCAGATGGACGCGGTTCTTTGGTCAAGAAGCAGCACTGGGCTCCAGGGATGTCTCTGCCTTCCCCTGGTGTATTGGGCTCAGATCCAGAAGTGAGATCATCTCAGTGACTGCTCTGCCTCCTTGCAGCCCCTGCAAAAGGGAGAGGAAATGTTTTACGGCTCACCCATCAGCTATTTCAGTACCTTGCCACTTCTGGGCGGTGCTTCCCATGAAAGACAGGAGCCCTGTGTGTCAGTGCTGTAGCTCAGGGCTGAAGTCATGTCTGCTGGTTGCTCTCTGTGTGTGGAATTGTGACCTATTTTGTGGGGCTTTGCAGGCAATCCGGAAGCAGAAGCTCTGCTGCCCACACCTTTTGTAGGGCAGGGTGTGCTCAGGTGTGCAGAGGTGGGTTTGTCCCTGAGGTTCTCCCTTAGTAATAAAAGTGTGCCTGCACGTAATTGGGGAATTGCTCCTTTTTTCAGATGATATCTAACAGAATGAAACAAATGTACTCAAACATCTGAACGTAGGTGGTTATGGGTGGAGAGAGGAAAGGTCTGAGCCACTGTCTGATCGGATGTGTGCCCAGCTGGAGTGAAATGCTGGCACCACAGCAAAGGAGAAAGCTGTTTACAAGTATTCCAGGCTCTTCTCACTTATGATGGGCAGGAAAGCAAGAAAACAGTGGTATTTTTTTCCCCTCAAAATAAAGCATTCCGCCTGTCCTGCAGTGCCTCCAGATTTGGAGAGGACGCTGCTGTCCAAAACCAACCTGCAGCCTGCTGACCCTTATCTTACTCTGTCCCAGCTGTCGTTGCTTGTGTGAACCCACACAACCAATGCAGGCAACTCTTTAAAAGGAAAATCCTATTCGCGTGACTTGGTTGCCCTGTTCTTGTGAGAACTGGGTCATTGGTTTGCCATATTCTCTGATAAATGCCTTTTTCCTTTTCTTGTTTTTGTGAATGCTGTGTTTCAGTGAGGGCTGGGTTAATTCAGAGGCATTTGCGTGGTGTGGCAGTGGGTCTTGCTCTGTTTCTCCCTGTAAGCTCAAAATCCCTTGGTAATACCTGGTGACATATAACCCGGAAGAAGAAAACACTGTAGACATATCAGTCCTGTTATCAAACTGAGCTTAGCATCTGAGGTTAAGCCATTGCTGGCAACATGGGCTTCAGGAAAGATAGATAGTATTTTTGTAGAGCAACTTACAAAATGTTCACTTATCTACACTGTCTTTATTTAGCAGTGTAATGTATCCAAGTGAATAGTTTCCCAATAAATAATGATTTTGATGCCTAATGAATGAGTGCTGTGTCTTTAATTGAGAAGCGGCTGAGTTAACTTTGTCAAAAAAGAAAGATACGTAAATCCAAACCGTTAAACGGGGCAGATTAATTAGTGTTCTTATGGGGATGTGACAGTGCTGTTTTGTCACCACAGGGGCGGTTGGGTAGAGCCTTGCTGGTCAGTGGGCACCAAACCACCTCCCCTGTTCTTCCTGCAATTCGTACTGCTTAGATCTCACGTGCTTTTTCCTATCCTCTTGCTAACATGAGTCCAATGACATACTCCTAACCTGCCAATAGTTCTTTGAAGGTAAGAGATCTTCTGTTCTGTCTGTTGTGAGTCCTGAGGCAAAACCAACCCCATCTTGGGCTCCTGTAGCTGGAGAAGAGCAGTACAGCAAGCACTGTCCTATTAAACCAGCAAGAAGCCAGCCAGATTGCTATAGTGATGTTAGCTACCTCATTTGCAATCATGGTTTGGATTGTTTAAAATCACTTGTCTTGCAACGGTTTAAAATAGTGCTGCTTAAGTTACCAGAATTCATTAAAAGCTCCAGGCTGACATTTAGCAGATTGGAAGGCATCCCTGCCTGTTCTCTGTGTGATTCCACGTTGCTGTGGGCTGGCTTGCACCAAGAGGCAGTGCCAAGCTGTGCATCTGCTTGTAGGGTGCTCCCGTGTTGATAAGCAGAATAAAACGACAAGAACTGGGGCCTCCCTCCAGGCAGCAGCGTGGCGAAGTGCAGAGCTCTCTGGTTGTGGTTGTGGGTGGCACAGAACCCCCGTGGAGCAGTGCTGAGTGTGCCCATTTGTCTGTCAGACATCTTCCATCTCCTGAATCTCCCCTAGCTGTGGAGCGGTGCTGAGCTGTGTCCCTTTGCGTGCAGTAAATACCCTCCCTGGCATTTTGATTTGATTTCATTTACCCTTTCCTTCCCGTTTTTTCCATGTGTGGTGGTGGTTTAAATCCGAATATCATGACATTTCTTGTGTGTTAAGTACCTCTCATCTTTCTTTGCAACTAAGGAAATGCAGCTTGCTGAGTAACACTCTCTCTTTTTGCATTTTTAGGTCTGCAGAGGGATCCTGCCCTGTTTCCAGCTGTACCTCTCGATCTCTGCAAAGGCCCCACTGCCAGCGATGGGCTTGCTTTGTACAAGACTCAGCCAGAGGTGAAAACGCAGCCCAATGCTGAGCCCGACTATGCCGCACGCGACGGCCCTTCGAGCAACAGCTCCTTCTACAGCAGTGAAGGTGAGGGGACAGACCACGAAGGGGACATTTTGGATTGCAGTGGCTCCAGGCCTTTGCTGCTGGATTCAGAAGAGGAGGAGGAAAGCTGCAGGCCGGGCGCGGGCTTCCTGCAGGCTGGGCCCAGGGAGAGGAGGGACATTTCCAGGGAGCAGCATCCCCACACGCAGGCCGCAGAGACGCCGTTCCCTGCCTTCCAGTTGCACTCTGGGGAGGTTTTTAATGAACCCGATGTCTTTGCCACGGCTCCTTTCCGCAGCTCCAGGAAAGCACCCGATGAGGCAGACGTCTTCACCAAAGCTCCTTTCATCTCCAAGGGCAGCGCGGCTCTCCGACACCCGGAGGAAGCGGACGTGTTCCTCAGAGCCCCTTTCACCAAAAAGAAGAGTGTGGAGGAGCTGCTGTCTCACAGTGTGCCCAAGGAACCGCTCGTGTTCCTCAGCCCAGCAGCCGACGTCCAGCACAGAACCACCCCTGCGTTCCAAAGCCTGGATGCGGTGGTCTCCGGGCCCTCGGCGAGGCCGCAGTATCCTTCAGCAGGCTTTGCTCTGCTGACCAACCTTCCTCCTTCTGTGAGAGCAACAGAGGAGCACAGCCCTCCTCCAGGCACGCAGCCGGAGCCCAGTGAGCGCAGCCCAGCCCAGGCCGGCCCTCAGGAATGCACGCTGGGCCCGGCGGCAAACAGCCGGCCTTTCCGTCCGCAGGCCTTGTCCAAGTACTCCCGTCACTACAGCCCAGAAGATGGGCCTGGTCTCGACGTCCAACCCATCGCTGCTTACAAAGTGGTTTCTCAGACCAACAGGCAGGCTATAGCTGGCTCTGTCTCCGTTGCCCCACTGGCTGCCAGGACTACGGAGCTGCCCGCCTCCGATCCTTTTGCTTCAGCGCCATTTCCTTCCAAAGCAGCAAAGCAAAAGCCTTAACGTGCTGTGAGCCAGGGGTGTTCCCAGCAGAACGCCTCCCACAGGACCTCGAACCTCTTTGTGGAATCGGATGACATAGCAATATATATATATATATTATTATTTTCAGTCAGAACTCTATTTGCAGTGATATAGTTGAACCGTTTTAAGTTATGTTAGCTAGTCGGAACGCCTGGCTCTCAGGATCCTCTTATCCTCTTCGGTTACTTCTTTCCTTCCTCCACTCACTGCCTTCCCCGAGTTATCTTGTCAGCAATATCCCATACCTTCTGGCTCTGGCTAGGGAAAGGCACTGTAATGTTAATTAGCTGGCATGTTAATTACAGAGCGAGTCAAGCGGGACTGGCTGGTGCTATGGCAGGGAAGCTATTTCACAGGTTCAGGGCTTATTGAGATTTTTCCCATTAGCTGGGGCTTCTGAAGGACAGCAAGGTGACACTTCTTGCTGCTGATGGTGACAGCGAGCCTGGCAGCTCCGGGGTGTGTGTGTCGTGCATGAAGTATGTCAGTGCCTTCCGTTGCTCATCTTGCAAATGCTCCAGGTTAGGACTTAAAGCTGCAGGAAAGAGATCTGTCGGGCTGTTAATGGAAAATTAAAAGATCAAAAGTGTGGGATTTCCCCAAGTGTAGGACCCAGAAATCTGCTTTTGGTGTTGTAAAGGAGAGAGCTCAGGTCCTGTGGATAAGTGTATTGTGAAGACAACTGGATGGCTGTCCTGATCTGTGTGTCTCATTTGGTGTAATTTGGCCTTGGCTGCAGTCTGGTTCAGCTGGTGGATGCCAGCACAGAGCTTGGCTCTGGGTTTATCAGTTCCACCTTCTGTCAACTAAGATGATCTCAAACAAAATCTGTTCATTCTCCTCTGGGAATATTTGGTGTACTTTGGCTACCTTGTGCTTCCTGCCATGTTCCCAAAGAGAAAGGCAACTTGTTGCTGTTTGTTCTGCCTTTGGTGCAGTGAATCCCAATGCTGTGTTTGGTGGAAAAATAGTGCTATTCCTGGCCAGCAAAGGCTGTAAGTGTGGGCTGCTTTCACATTATCCAGGTGTGGGGGCTCACGGTTGCTGTGTGGTGTTCCTGTCTAACAGGCGTTGGTGCTGCAGGATGTCTCCCAAGAAAAGTGTTTCGTTTTCATTTTCAAGGGCTTGACACCTGGGGAAGAATCTCTGTTGACTCTGGTAGTTTCTACTGAATCCCTTAGAAGCTTTGCAGTGTCTGTTTCCTGAGGGGAATTTGATCCTCATCCTGTTAAGTCAGAGCTTTGCACTGAGGATTGAGGGCAGAATTCCCTTTTGCTGCACACCCTTTTGCTGGGTTATTGCCCAGCAGGAAGGGAAGGGTGGAAAAGCCCCAACCAGCAGGAGGTGGGGAGCAAAGCACAAGTAGAACCCCAACCTCAGATCCGCTCCAGCACCTCCAGTTGCAAGAGGTGAGCCAGTGCCACTGCCGGGTGTGCTCAGCCTTGGGATTGCTGGAGGGCAGGGAGAAGTTGGGACACCTGAGAGCAGGAAGGCTGTCAGGGTGCTGTTTTCCTGTGCTCCTTCACCACTGGTAGTAGCAGTAAGTACTGCAGGGAGATTTCTGGGTTCCCTGGAGGTGACTTCAGCTAAGCTGAGGCTGTTGGTGGAGGTGTTTCCTTCTCATTGGGTTTTCCCATTCAAATATATCCCCAAAAGTGCAAGGCATTGCTAGGTGTGAGTTCAAGGTATTACCTCTGCTAACTGGATTTAGGTTCTCCACTTTTCTTCAGTTTTTACTTGAAAAGTTGCCTTGTGAATCAATCTGTGAAACTTCTTACAATGCCACATCCAGGTCACGCTTAGGAAAAATGAAATAAAAACAAACATAGCTGGAGATGCATTCACCCACTGCCCAGCTCTGGCCCTTCAGACCTCACTGCCCTGCACTGCCACAGGATGAAGGGACAAAGCGCATTCAGGTTGAGTTGGGCTGGATTTCCAGCTGGGATTTTGGCAGTGGATATTCTGCAAGCACTTTACACAGAGCCCCAGAAGCTAACGAGCCTGCCAGCTCCAATGGTTTTACATGTATTTTTGGGGGCAGGGGCAGCTTGTTTGCATCTCTGCCTGTGACTTATGAAGGAATGGGACTTCTGGTTGTGGTCAGAAAATTGAATTTCAATACCAATTAGTCTATATAGCATTCTAATTTCCAACCTCCTAATTCTGCATGGCCAGTACAGCAGCTTCAGCATGATGAATTATAAGCCAAAATTTCACTTCTGTATTACGAAGCTGCTTCTAATGAACGTGGAATGATCGTGCTTATAGTTTTCCTCGCCACCTTGCTGGTGCTGTTAATGAAATGAGCCTGGTATGGCCTAAACGCAGCATTTTGGGGTCAGTTTTCTGAACAGAACCACTGGTTCCACCTGTCTAAAGCTGTAGCACATCCTGCCCTGGGTCAGAACACACCTCAGTCCTCTGACAGTCGTGGACACAATCCTTCCCCATCGCCAACTGAACGTCAGTGATGCACTTAGAGACATTAATCACAGTATCTGCATGCGAAGAGAAAAAGGAAGAAGCATCATGCTGGGCTCTCCATGCCTCACTGCCTGTCTGCACAACAGCACGGGGCTGTTCCTGAAGCTCACCTGTGGGCATGGTGTGCTCACATTGCATCAGCAATCGTCCTCAGTGTCACTCAATCAGGCACAGCCGAGTGAGATCCGTTTAACTGTTGGACTCTCAATCACTCCAAAGTGGAATCGGTTACTTTAACTCAGCTTCCACCAAAGACTTTTGTATTGGGGAGTTGAATTTTTGTTTTGTTTCTCTTTTTTCCTGTGTTCACGGTGTTAATTTAAGGCCTTTCAGTACACCGAAGGACTCCAAAGCGTTCTTACAGCAGGTATCCTGATGGTGAAATCTTGTTCTGCTTCTGAAACACATTCCTGAAACCTGATCCCTTGTGTCAGTATTCCTAAAAATATGCCACGGCCCGAAGCTTCCGTTGGCCATCATGTTGTTCTCCTCTGGGGGCTGGCAATGTCCTGGGGTCCCCTGTACCCATCTTAGGGGCTGGAGGTGTTCTGGGGTCCCTGGTCCCATCCTGGGACTGCCAGTGTTGTGGGGTTCCTCTGGTCCCATACTGGGACTGCTGATGTTGTGGGGTCCTCAGATCCCATCCCAGGGCTGGTGATGTCCTGGGGTCCCCTGGCCCCATCCTGGGTCTGGTGATGGGTGGGGGATCCCCTGTCCTCATCCTTGGGGTTCCTCTGGTCCCAGCCTGGGGCTGGTGATGTTCTGGGCTCCCCTGTCCTCATCCCAGGGTCTGGAGGTGTTCTGGGGTCCCTTGGTCCCATCCAGGGGCTGGCAGTGCCCTGCAGTCCTCTGGTCCCACCCTGGGTCCTGGTGGCAGCCGGGGGTCCCCTGTCCTCATCCTTGGGGTCCTCTGGTCCCACCGTGGGATTGATGGTGGCTGAGGGTCCCCTGTCCCCATCCTGGGGGTCTCCTGCTCCCCTCCTGGCGCTGGTGGTGCCCAGGGTCTCAGATTTGTGTGGCCGTGGCTGCAAATGGATGGAGTTGTGTCGCACTCTGGGCGTGCTGTCTGTGTTCCTGGTAATCACTATGAAGAAATGTTCAAGCTGTAAACTTCTGTACATTTATTAAAGCTGTACCTGATTACAGCACAGTTGTCCCTGTGCCGTCCTTCCCCCCTCTGTGTGCAGAACTGGGGATATAAAAGGTAAAAAGGGAGATACTGAGGGGAAAAAGGATATATATATATGGGGGCGGGAGGGAGGAAAGAAAGAATCAGGGGAGCCGCAGCGGCGCTGATGCGTGTGGAGGGGGGGCGCTGTCCAGGCGCGTTCCCGTCCAGGCGCGTTCCCGTCCAGGCGCGTTCCCGTCCAGGCGCGTTCCTGTCCAGACGCGTCGCTGCCGCCCTTGTCCGCCAGGGGGCGCTGCAGTGCGCGGGGCGGAGCGGCGGCGCTGAGGAGCGCCAAGATGGCGGCTGCGCGGTGGTTCGGCGCGGCTGCGGGGCTGGGCGGCCGGTAGGTGACTGCGGGCACCGCGCTGCCCCGGGCCGGCGCACGGAGCCCGGTGTGCGACCCCCACACTCGTTCCCTTCCTTTCTGAGCGGTGCTGCGGCTTCCTGGAGCGCTCCGAGCTTTCTTGGCCTTCCCCTTTCCTGATGCAGCGGGGCGGATGTGGGTGAAGTTATGTCCTCCTAGATACAGGGGGGCAGTGAGGGCTGGGCCGTACCTCCCCTCACAAAATGTCCTCAGGGGTGTAAAGTGAGGGCTTATCCCCCCAAAATGTGCTCAGGAGCTGTAGTGAGGGCTCGTCCCCCCAAAAACGCCCTCAGGAGCTGTAATGAGGGGCTGATACCCCCAAAAAACACCCTCAGGAGCTGCAGTGAAGGCTGATTCCCCCCCAAATGCCATCAGGAGTGTGAAGTGAGGACTCATGCCCCCTAAAAACACTCAGGAGCTGCAGTGAGGGCTGATTCCCCCCTAAATGCCATCAGGAGTGTGAAGTGAGGACTCATGCCCCCCAAAAACACTCTCAGGAGCTGCAGTGAGGGCTGATTCCCCCCCCCCAAAGTGCCCTCAAGGGCAGTGCAGTGAGGGCTGATCCCTCCAGATGCCCTTAGGAAGGGGTGCTTATTTCCCCCAGAGTGTCCTTAGGGTGGTGCAATATGGGGAACCCCCCCCCCAAGGGCTGTGCACTGAGGGGAAATTCACAGCTCAGATGCACAAAGGACAGCGTAGTGATGGGCAAAACCCATTCCCTGTGCAGGGGCTGTGAAATGAGAGGCAATCTGCAGCCCTGAATGTGGGAAATGGGGACTTTAACAAAGCCTTCAGTAAAAAGGGGGTTTATTCTTTCTTTTTCCCTACACAGATAGAAGCCCTTCTACATACATGTATTCATATGTTTGTGCTCACCTAGAACATTAAATACATGGTTTTGTGCACATTCCCTCATGTTTCTGGTGGACCTTTCTCCTTTCTCTTAAAGGAGAAGCAAACAGGAGAGAGGATCATTCTGTGTAGTTTTCCTGCACACGGTGGGGATACAGATGGTCAAAATCCCCTTTCTTTCGTCTGCTTTGTTTTACTTTTGGAACATTTGTTTCTCTGCTTTGGTTCTTTGGTTCTCCCAGAGCTAAAGGAGGGAGATCTCCATACCTCTGACTGGTTATGAGCTGAGTTCACACGTGAAAAGCAGTATTTGTATGCTGCTGGGTGTGCAGCAAGCACTTACACGTCTGAAAGCCAGCCCTGTTGCTCCATCATTCTCCTTGCTTGCTTCTCTGACTGCTTTTTTTTCCCTCTGCTCTCCTCACTTTGCTAAAGGCCTCTTGTAGTTGGTTGATAATGGCAGTGAATTCTGCCTTACTTAGCAGTGGGTGGTTGGGGTTCATCCCAGCTGTGTGATTTTCTGACAATGAGGTATTTAGTCCAAGCTGGACATCCAGGTTCATGGGAGCATCAAAGCTGGGGTGGCTTTTTCTTCTCTTACAGGTGTGTGAAGGAGCATAGATTAATTTTTATGTGGCTGAAATTGAAGAATTAGGTCTGTTTCGTGATACAGGAGAAAGGGAGCATTGAAAAGTATGGGGTGTGCCACAATCTGAGCTGCTGGCTTGCTTTGTTACTGGGCAGGGTGGTGGTAGGAGGGGGCTCTGCTGAGTTCTGGGCACAGAGGAATGCTGTGGGGTGTTGGGGAAGTGCAGCCTTGTGATTTGGAAGCTCATAGTGATGCTATGATTTCTCCTTAGGATTTGTCACACGATGTTAAAAGGTCACAAGCTGACAACTCAACAGCCCTTCCACCAACTTGCATGGAGGAAGCAGCTTCTTCCATCTGCAGTGTTGCAAAATACAGGTAAATACCAGCTAAAAATAAGGACTGTGAGCACTTTGTGGGCATCCATGTCTTGTGGCAATAACAAAAGCCCTCTTCTGAAATCTGGGCTCATTTTGTGCTTGACTATCCATGTGTTCTCTGTGCTGTTCATCTGCCAAGACCTATGAGGGGCTCTGATGTAAAATATTTGGGCTTTGCTGCAGCTCTTAATTTAAATCCTGTCTTAGTGTGAATGCATCCCTTGTGAACGCCCCTGTAAGGCTGTGTCCCACTTCAGCTGCTGAGCTCAGCAAGATGGAGTGTCCAGAAAGAGCCCAGCAAGGCAGAAAGCACGGCTTTCATTTCCAGATGCTTACACAATAAAGTGGTTGCTCTCATGGAGATGCCTTTCCTGGGAGCTGACACAGCCAGCTGTGTTTCAGGGTGCTCCAGATGCTCCAGCAAATGCAGTGTATTGAACATCCCCCATCCAAATCCCCTGCTGCAGGTTGCCTGCAAGCTGTGCTGGCAGCTGGATGGGATTTTGGATGCCAAAGGGAGCAGAGCAGCTCTCCCACCCCTGCAGAATCATCATATAAATTAAGGTTGGAAAAGAGCACTGAGATCATCCAGTCCAGCCATCAGTAGTAGCCATCGTGTAGATGTTGTGACATGTCTACAGGACAGCACACTATTAACCATACACCATTAGGCACAGAATGCTCGTTTTGATTCAGAATCAGTTTTACACTCCTGTATGGAAGGCACACCTGCAGCCCACAGTGAACTTCAGTAGAAATCTTTTAAACACCTTTAGTAGAACCCAGCAATTGGATTTTCACTCGTTGGTTCAGTTTCTGCAGTGTAAGTGATAGCTTACAGTAACTCACCTGGTGTGTTACAAGCAGGGTGTGGTGAGCTGTAAATACAATGCTGAGAGACTGGAAGAAAAGCAGCCAAACGTCATAGAATGGCAGAATAGTGCAGGTTGGAGAGAAACCCTCAGGATCAGCAGGTCCATGACTCAGTGCCACCACCTCGAAACCGTGAGTGCCACGTCCACATGGCTCTTACATAGCTGCAGGTGTACCTGAGCACAGCAAGGAGTGAGCACTGCACCTCTTGGTCTCAATAGAAAGTGAAGATGGCACTGAACTGGTGCAGCTTTATATTGCTGTAGTCAGGTGCCTTTCAGTAGATAAGAGTTAGCACAAGAGGCAAAGATAAGGCTGTGTTTATCTTGCTTCCTGTAAGATAATGTGCCTGTGTTCATTGGTCTGAATGCTTTTGTGGTTTTTAAAGCATCATTGCTGCACAAACTGCTGTGGTTGTAGCACAGTGATCACTCCAGTCTTTTTACTTGCTAGATAATCAGGTTCCTTAACTTCCATTTTAAGCTACTTACCTTTGATTACATTCACTTTCTCCCTTTTTTCTTTTAATTCCCAGTAAGATGCATGTTTATTCAAACTCAGGACACACCAAACCCAAACAGCCTGAAGTTTATTCCAGGCAAAGAAGTGCTGGAGTCCAGGACTATGGAGTTTTCCAGCCCAGCTGCAGCGTTTTGCTCACCTCTAGCAAGGTATTATTAAACACATCATCGTTTGTATGGGGGACCACGTGGGCTGTGTGTCTACAATTAATGTTTCAAACGCATCCTGCACTCAGGAGCAGATTGATTGGGTTTTGTTTGTTGATGTGGCTTTGCTTGTGGATAAAATTGAAGATAGTCCTTACCAAAGTGCTCTGTCTGTGCTCTGTTGCATGCATGGTGCAGCTGGATTGATTGATTATAAGTCCAGGATTCTTGAACAGCTGCTGCATCACCAGTGAGACCTCTGGCCCTGATTTTGCACAACTGTTCCCATCAGAAGCCTCCTAATTCCAGTAGTTGCTTGGAAATGGTGTAACTATTCAGGATTGGGAAACAGACAACGTAAGGAAGTGAGTAAATGCTCCACATTAAACGTAGTTGCAGGTTTCAGTACCAGAATGCATAACCTGGAGTGAGAATCACCACGCAGATAACCCAGTCGTAGCACCTTGGTGTAGGAGGGGTTTGGAGCACTGTCACAAAGGCCATTGCTTTCACATTCCCCTCCACAAATAGACTTTCCTTACCTGTTATGTGAGTGCAGAGGCAGTTCAGAGTGAGATCCTGAAGGGCTGCAGTAAATTCCCCTGGGAAGTTCTCCATGAAGTCATCCTTGCGTGCATTGGAGGGGCTGCATGCAAGCAGAAGCTGCTTTGCCTGATCTCTGCAGGAAGCGTGGGGTTATCAGACGTGCAGCTCAGGCTTCCAAAGGTCTCTGGTGCTGCTCGAGAGCAAACAGGATCTTTACAAGCAAAGCTGTGTGACTTCAGAGCAACAAATCCAATGTGAAAGCTTTTCCAGGACATCAAAACGTGTTACTACGGTGCTGAAGCAGTGGGATCTGATTGTGCCAAAGTCCGTCAGTTTACAGAACACAAACAGCTCTGGGAAGGTGCCTTGATGTTGTCACATACCTGCAAAGAGATGTTTTCATCAAAGGGAAGATATATGTGGAGCACGGCAGTGGTTTTGTGGTGTGGATTATGCAGGTTAATGGGAAGCAGTTGTCTGTGTATGCATTGTTCTTGGCTGGGTGGTGTAAAAGCACCACCTGTGTCTAACTGCTTCGTGTATGGAAATCCTTTCCCTGGGTATTGTGAAATCCCTTTCCTTCCTTTTCCTACCACACGTACCTGTGTGATAAGGTTCCATTTTCCTGCATTTCTTGGACATTTTTCAGTCTTTCAAGAGAATATCATTCTTTTTTTCCTTCTCTCAGCTACCAAAAGAAACCCTCCTCCTCTCTTTAGGCAGTTTTAACTCTCACTTCATTATTCTGCAGAGGAATTTGTTAGGTTTTAATTAAAGCATCTGTGGGAATGTGTCTTTAGTCTCATTCTGCTTTCTTACACTTAAAACCCTGTCAGCACCGTGCTCTTCCCATCACCCAGGTCTTTATGCTGGCACTAATCCTCCTATTGAATGGCAATGGGCCTCACTTTCCCAATGAAACTGAGGGCAGTTTTGATTGAGCTCACCCAGATTAAGGCCAATTATTTAAAGTAAGCAATTTTCCTTGTGCTTGCACTAGTTCTACCCAAACCCATCATAGAATGGCCTGGGTTGAAAAGGATCATCTTGTTTCAGCCCCCTGCTGTGGCAGGTAGCCCTGGTTTGGTGAAGGGTGTACAAAATAGATCACTTGTATATACAGAATATCTTTTTGCATCCAAAAAAGGCTGGGAGGGGGAGTAACTCCATGTAACTTATGGAGAACTGCTGGGAGAGGTGTTCAGTTTTAGTGCAGGTTGTGCCTCCCAGCAGGAGCTCCTGGCTCTTGCTGTGCTGTAGGTGGATTGGCTGCCTGTTTCTCTCAATGGCTTTCTTTTCACGTGGTTATTTTTGCCTGGAAATGTATTCTAGACCATTATTTTTCTTCTGTAGAGGTATAAATAAATCTGGAGGAGTTTGGCTGAAATCTTTTTGTTTGTTTTCTGAACAGGCAGTTATTCAGAATTGAAGGAGTTAAAAGCGTTTTCTTTGGGCCAGATTTCATCACCATCACCAAGGTGAGCAGGAAGGAGGTTCACATGTGCTGAAACTTCAGCTGAGAGTCAGCTGCTGAGGAGATGGCCATGGGGAAAACCCAGCCACACTGATCTGGGGATGCATGGGGGGGAAGATCCAGCCACACTGATTTGGAGATGCATGGGGGGGGGAAGATCCAGCCACACTGATTTGGAGATGCGTAGCAGAAGGACCAGAGGCGGTGGTCACAAGTAGGAATGCCAGGAATATTGAAATAAATAAATACCAGAATCATAAAAATATCCTGAGTTGGAAGGGACCCACAAGGATCACTGAGCCCAAGCCCTGGCTTCACACGGGACCACCCAAAATCATAGAATCGTAGTATTATTCAACTTGAAAAAGACCAATAAGATCAAATCCAACCCCAGCCCACCCCACTGTGCCCACTGACCACATCCCTCAGTGCCACATCCCCACAGAGCACCTCCAGGGATGGTGACCCCCCCACCTCCCTGTGCAGCTGTGCCAATAGATCCAAACCCAATGGCTGAGAGCAGCATCCCAACACTCCTGTGCTTGGGCTGTGCCCACTGCCCTGCTGGGCCTGAGGTGCAGAACCTTTCCCTTATGCACACGCTGGGTGTGTGGCTGAGCACTGGAAGAGGCCACCAGAGCAGCTGTGGAGGAAGCTGTGTGCAGCCTGCTCTGCTTCCAGGCAGGCCCTGGGTGAGCTGTGTGCTGTGGGTGGTGCAGTGTTTACTGAAGGCACAGAGCTCCTGGCAGCAGAGATAAGGTGCTGCATGGGAAGTGTGGTGACCCTCTGCTGTGTGACAGCACAGGGCAATGCAGTGAGTTCTGCTTTGGCTCAGGATCAAACAGAGCCACGACAAAACTTGAGTCTCAGATACAGCTCAGTTACAAAAAGTGCCCAGCAATGTATCTGGGGAACTTCACTTTTCACTTTTTACCTGATGTGTTAAATAGATTTGGCTTGCAAGTGAGGAAACCTGGCTGTTGACTGCTTTATTTTGAGACTTCTCAAACATTTTTGGCAAAATTACCAAATAAATTCATGCATGAAACCTGAGAGCCTTTATGATATTATTAACATGATGTTATTAACATTATAACCATTTTTAGGAGGCAGATGCTCTGTTTTTATTTCCTTCTGATTCTTGTAGGAGAGTGAAGACCTGGATTGGAACTTGCTGAAACCAGATATTTATGCAACTATAATGGATTTCTTTGCCTCGGGTTTACCTGTACTTACTGAAGAGGCACCCAGTACAGATACAGGTAAGTCAGACTCTCCAGGAGGAGTATCTGCATTCAGATCCTTCTGATATCCAGCAGGGCCTCCATTTGCCTCCCAGCAAAGCACACAACAGAATGTAAAGTGAAAGCTGCTCAAACTGACACAGAAAAGAACGTGTGTTCTACTGGAGTAAGTGCTGAGCTGCCTGAAGGAGTTGTTTAACCCAATGGACAACGCCTGAGTCTCATCTGCAGGAGGCTGAGGAGTGTTCTTTCACAGGAGCTGTGCTGAGCTGTGTGTTTTGGCAGCATGGACCACAGTCCCATTGCAGTCTGTGTGCATGAAATGCTTTTGCTGTGCTCAGAAAGCTGCTGGGTGCTGCTGCACATCCTTTTTGTGTGGGCACCTGCAGAAGTGTCATTGCCCTTCTGAGATCAGAAAGGAGTGTCCAGGCTTAACATTTTGGTGGTGATTGGTTTTGTTAGTGATAGGTTTTACGTGAACAAGAAGTGGTAAGAAGTCCTTTCCAAACTGTAATAGAAAATAGCTGAGACTAACTTCCATTTGAAGCCAAGAATAGGATCTTGCTTGATTTTTTTATATTTGCAGCTTACCAGCTTGCACAGTTTTTCCTCCCCCGATGTTTTAAGGCAGATGATGATTAATTCCTCTCTGCTCTATTATGTCTAGCTCCCCTTCTGAGCACCCTGCCTTAATCCATGATCTAACCCATGAATGGTTGTTGGTGCTTCCTTTCCCTTCCCTGTTTTGTGTGCTCTTTTATTGCTGTTGTCAGTTATGGCCCTTCCCCTGCACTGAAGGGAAAACTGTGAACCATTGTTTTCTGCCTGTGAACGCTTGGGCTGTGCATGTGGGGAATGCAGGAAGGGGTACACACTCTGAATCAGGCCTCCCCCTTTTGGTTTCTGGCATCCCAGCAATGTTTGTGTGCTATTTCACCCTGCCATGATGGATATGCAGTGACAGTCCTCCTAACAGATTGCTCTCCACGTTCTGATTTGCGTGTTTTTCTTTTCCAAAGCTCAGTCAGAAGAAGACGATGAAGTTGTATTAATGATTAAAGAACTGCTGGATACAAGAATAAGGTAAAGCAGGCACATTGCTGCCAGCTGTGTGTGCTGCTTCCTCTCATTGAACACTTTCTATCTATTTTTGTCTGTTTAAGCAAATTATGTGCTGAACAGAGTCCACGTTACGGAGTGATTTTAGAGTAGTGCAGTCCTACCCTCTGGAGAGCACTTATGCAGGTGGGCCATTGGGTTTAACCTGATTACTTCTGAATAATGAAAACAACACAATAATCATTGCTTTCCAAGCAACATCTTTATTTTTCCCTCTGTTACATTGACCTCTGTCTTTACTATATTTGTTTTTCCTTTCCAAGTACTCCAAAGTACTCTTGTGTCACCCTCTAAAGGAAGTTTACCAGCAGATCTCCCTCACTGTCTGGGCTTCAGTGGATTTTGCCCTTACATCTGCTGCAGTTTTATTGGTATTTCAACACAGTTTGAGTTTAGAGCCTGGCTGTAACTAATGAAGTCTCAAGAGTGTCTATGGAGCTTGTTTACCTGGAGTGTATTTTTATGTTCATTAATTGCCTTCCAAAATGAACTGAGGGGAATAAACAACCCGACACTTGGGGAAAAATGTCTGGCATGATTTTGAACTTGTCTCAGATCTGATGGTGCCACCTTGCCCAGCTCAAATGACAGTGACAGAAGCCTTGGATAGGTGAGAATTATGGAAGTTAGTTAAGTTTTTCCAGGAGTTACACAAGATGGGGGCCTTTTATTTTACTTTCTTAGGTGCTGCATTTAAAATGTGCCATCTGAAAATAAGGCTTGGTGTTCCCAAAGCTGACCCGATGCACTGGTTAGTTTTCCTGGAAGGAAAGCAGGAGAAAAAAGCAGCCATAAGTTGAAACATTTTCTCCCCAGGCATGTTGATGTACCTGCAAAGTGCTAAAGTGTGTCACAGATGGAAAGCAGCATTGGGCAACCTGGCTGGGCTGTGATCATTCAGAATCCCTCTGGTTTGTTAGGCCTTGACTTCCCAGTGGCCCTTCTTCACATTCACACCATTTCAGACAAACTTGCTGCCTCTCCCCACCTCTTCCTTCCTTTCTTTCCTCTGTTGATGATATTAGCAGCAGAAGAGCTCAATTAAGAGCTTCAATCAGTCCTACTTCGTTACATAGCAGGGTAGCTTACAGAAGCTGTATATAAACCAGTGGCACACACAGAGTGTTACTGTCTGATCCATCAAAAATATGTGCAAAGAAATCATAGGATGGTGCAGGATGGGAGGAATGAGGACCTGAAAGGCCCCGTAGAGCATTTTATAAGGTTAATTTAAAATCCTTGGTCACGTTCTGTGGCTTTCTGGAATGGAGGTAATTAGCTGTGAGGAGTTGTTAATAAATGTGCCTGATTCATGGATGATTCTGTTAGGAGTGCAGTTCTCCAAAGAGTTATTGTGGAAATCAGTATAAAGAGCTTCTGTTGGAGCGAGGGGATGGTGCAGCTCGGCCTGGATGGATGTTGCTATGGGGATGCAGTGCCAGGGCTGGGCATTTGGTGCTTGCACGAGGAGAGCAGGCTGCAGAAATGGCACTGGTGCCAGGCTGTCATCTCACCAGGTGCTTTCTTCAGCCATTTGCAGGTTTATGTGCATGCTGTGGTAGACGTGCATCTATTATATAATAGGAGACACCTGGGTTTTGGTGCATGAATTGGGATGAGCATCTTTATGTGCCTCAAGGCAAGCCAGTGTTGCTTTGCTGGCTTGATGGAGCTCTGCTCTGAGGTGTTTACCTTTGCCCTTAGAATGCCAATGATTCTTTGTGTGTTACTGCATTCACTGCAGGTACATTTTGCTCTAAAAAAAGGCAGTAGTGGTGAATGAGAGTCCAACAAAATATGAACTGTTGGAAATATGAACCAGAAAGAGAAGGAGGGCTTTAATTAACATAGCAGGCCAGCTCTTTGTGTACATCTTGAGCTCTTCTAAAGCTTTCTAGAATGGAATGCATTTCAGCTGTGCTTCCTGTGAGTTGAGTATCGTGTTCTGTCAGGCCAACAGTGCAAGAAGATGGCGGTGATGTTATTTATAAAGGCTTTGAGGATGGCATTGTGCAGCTGAAGCTTCAGGGTTCCTGCACCAGCTGTCCCAGTTCCATCATCACCCTGAAGAATGGGATACAGAACATGCTTCAGTTCTACATCCCTGAAGTGGAAGGCGTGGAACAGGTGGGTTGGTGTGAGGTAATAGAGATCTTCATTTAAATGGGGGGGAAAAAAGGTCTTTCTCCCTTCCCTGCATGCACAGGTTGGCGTTAGAAGCCAAAGTGGAAGATAAACAGATGCTTTTAGTGGTAATACGGGACAAAATTTGTCCCTTAAATGCAGATTATTGTGCTTTCTCATTAAAATTTGATACAAAACCACAGAATTATATGGGTTGGAAGGGACCTTTGGAGCTCTTCTGTTCCACCCCCTGCTAGAGCAGGTTTCTTAGAGCAGGTACACAGCAGGTACACAATATACAGATTGTTCTCATGGCATTAGCAGTCAGATGACCAGCTCCTATTATTTCAGCCACATTACCTCATGCCATTTCTGATTGAAAGCTTTTCTTATGTTTTTCATGTGATGACCATCGTCATCAGTGGCACAGAATGGTTGTTCTCCTTGGGTCTGGCAAGGATGTAATGCAGTAAATTCTCCAGGCAGTGCTATGGGACTGAGAGCTTCACCTGTTTGCCTGATCTACTTCTGGATTTGTTTCAGGTTGTTGATGATGATGATGATGTGGAGAAAGAAGCAAATTCTACTTGAGCTTACTTCATCCATCCGGATCAGTGTTTATTTCTTGTGTAAATCAGCCTCGTTCTGTGGAACAACCAAACCTGCCTTTCTCATCAGAAGAAGAGCTGCACTTCCACCTGTGAAAGCGTCTCCTCAGTGTCAGCAGCACGTTCACTAATTTATTAAATGCTCTCTATTCAAACAAATAATCCTTTTGTTGTTTGCATCTGCTTTGTGCCACGTCTTATGGAAATGGTGGGCTTCTAAGAACGGTGGTATGTCTCTGCAGTGTTCTTTCATACAAAAAAATTAAAGGAAAAATAAAAGGGGGGAGGATAGAAATGGTCTTTCTTGACTTTTTATGCAATAGAAGATTCATTTTTTAGTAGTTTTTATCAAGTCTTCTTGCAGAGGTTGAAGGCCTGCGCCATGGCTCTGTGAGAGGGGGATTCAGGAAGGTTAATTTGATGGAGTTTGGCTTAAAAAGCTTTGGGTTCTTGCCAGATCTGTGTGAAAAGTAACCCATCATTTCAGCTCTTTGTTTTAGAAGATGTAACGTTGCCTTCAGTTAGGAAAGTTCCCTACGTGCTCAGTGCCACCACAGAAATAACAGCAACAGAAGCAAAAAAAGAAGCGAGTTGCCTGCTTTAAAAACCATCTATTTATAAATAAATATTAGAAGATGATCCTTATCAGCTTATTAAGTAGAGAGACTAATTAGCTTATTTAGAATAAAATTGCTCAGCTGCCATTAGTGGTCTGTTTAAACTTGCCCAAGATGATTTCTCAACGCAGCAGTCCAAGATGAACACGTGCTTAATTTGTGCTTAAGGGCACAAATTACATTTGTAGGATAGGGAAAAGCAAATGGAGGTGTTTACCTATGGCATATCCTGTTTGCTGCCAAAGAGTGCAGTGTGTGTAACTTGGCCGAGCGAGGGGAGGACGTGGCAGAGCAGAACCTGTGCCCGTTGCAGAGACTATGGGAAGAGAAATATTTATTGTTCTGAAGCTGAAATACGTACAGCAGGCTTTGCAAGTGCTTGTGTTTATTTCTTGTGCACGTAGGGCTTAATTCCTTCCTGGTGCCTGGCTTTAGCAGACGGCTCGGCTAATGGAGACAGTATTTCTTCTTTGTGCTGCCATGGTTTGTGGTCATTATTTGGCTTATGGTCGTGGTATTCCCTGTGTGCAAGGAGCTGACAGCCTCTGTATGCTTCTTCCTCCCCTCTTTGCCAATGTAATTCCACTGAGTCCCTAAGTGGGATCAATTAAGTCTGTGGAGAACCCCCTATGGCACGCACAGCAGCATGTGGCAGCCATCAACTTCATCTCACTCGTTGGAAATCAGAAAGCAAATATTTGAGCAAAATGTTCTGTAGCTTTCACGTGGAACCCGCTGTCATTTAAATCACCCACTCAGGATTTGGAAGTTGGTTTGAAATCCCTGTGTTTTCTTTCCCCCCGTTACAAAGCACGTGGTGGTGAGTCATGTTTCTCATTGCTCAAAACCATTTTAGGCCTTAATCTGTCAATTCAATGCACCGCATACACCGAAACTCGTGTAGATAATTGTTTCATGTGTTAAATAGTGTAGCTCTTCAGATTTGGTCTTTGTTTTTCAGTGAAGCAGTAATGGTATGCCACAGTGAGGTCTCTGCAGAGCCCAGCTCAGCCCTTCTTCACAGGAGAAGGGATTGTGGCAGTGTCTGTTCACTGCTTGGCCTGGGAGCAGAGTGCTGCGAGGTGGTTTTGAACCAAGAACTGCAGCCAGTCATTACACTGAAAATAGCAACGAGTGCACATTCTGTTGTATTTTTTTTTATATAAGTGAAAATTACGTTGTTGTTTTTGCTGTGCAGGATGACAGTGTGCCATTGTCAGAGCTTCCAGGTGGGGAAAGCTTGGAGAAGAGAAGGCTCTGGGGAGACCTCACTGTGGCCTTCCAGAACTTGAAGGGAGCCTATAAACAGGAGGGGGAACGGCTGTTTACGAGGGTGGATAGTGATAGTACAAGGGGGAATGGTTTCATACTGAGACAGGGGAGGTTTAGGTTGGATATTAGGAGGTAGTTTTTCACCCAGTGGGTGGTGACGCACTGGAACAGGCTGCCCAAGGAGGCTGTGGTTGCCCCATCCCTGTAGGCATTCAAGGCCAGGCTGGATGTGGCTCTGGGCAGCCTGGTCTGGTGGTTGGCGACCCTGCACATAGCAGGGGGTTGGAACCAGATGATCGTTGTGGTCCTTTTCAACCCAGGCCATTCTATGATTCATTCTATAATGATTCTATGAAAGCACATCAAATCCATTTGTGTTCCCTAAGCTGTCCCATGCTCTGCTGTAGGGAGAGGCCGACTCCAGCTATCCAAACTCCTCTCATCCTGGAGCTGTCTGCAGATGGAGATGCACTTTCAGTCAGGAGGTGACTCACTGCAGGCACGCAGGAGAAAGCAGCCTCCTGACAAGGCAGCATTTTGTGGATTTATGGAGCAGGAGGAAACGTCACCTGATGGTAACACTCAGTATGGGTGAGATGAGTATCACAAAACACGCTTTCTTTTTTTTCCAGGAGGTGATACTTTGCAGTCTGTGTAGAATCCAGGAGCACAGCCAGAGCTTCTATTTCAAGTGAGGTATGCTGAGGCCTGGGGAGGGGGTGGGCATTGCTTCCCAACCCACACATACCCACACTGTTTATTTTAAAGGGTTTGTGAGAGACTGGTTGGGAAACTGTCTCTGCATTTCTCCTTTGGTAGTGAGTTGCACGTCTATTTCTGGTGTGAAGCCAGGTGCAGAGTGAGCTGCAGGGTACAGTAACATATTACATGGGATACATTTTGGTTTTTATAGGGGGAAAAAATAGCCACATCGGGAATAAACACATAGAGCTGAATGCATAAAGATGGGCGTGATTTGCAGCAGGACTGTTAGTGTGTAGCCTTAGTCTGAGGTATGGCATAGGCTTAAGTTGTAAAGTTCAGGGTTTGCTGTGCTGCTGACATGAGCTGTGTGCTTTATGAGTGTTTGTAGGGCTGCCTGTGCTCCTGTAGGCCTGGTGCGTCATAGGTAGGGTCACATCCTTTCTTTTGCCTTCAGATAATGCTGTGTGTCGATAAAGAACCCAGAGAGAAATTATGCTAGTGAAGAAGGGATGGAGCAGAACCTACAGCAGGACAGCATGAAACCCACAGCACAGAGGCAGAGCAGCAGGAGAACAAAGTGTGCCTCACAGGTCAGCAATGAAGGGAGTTGAGTGCTGATGGGAGCAGATTCCTGTGTTCCTGTTGGCCAGTTCCTGATCTGTAGTTACACTGGGTTAGTTGCTCCCTTCCCCTTTGGGGAATGGACTTCCACCACTGCAAGGCATCCAGCTCCCATTGACACCTGGGCTCCTGTGTGAGCACAACGGGGGAGAAACCAGAATTTGAAGTCAGCTCTCCACCTTCACAAAGGGAAAGCTGTGATCAGCTCAGTTCCCAATTAACATCTCAATTCCTAATTACAACCACATCCTAGGACTGTGTCACTGCTGGGGTTACACAGTGATGTCTCCAAAGCACACAGAGGGCTGTGCTGCTCACTTTGAAGCCTCACCCAGTGTCCTCCTCGCTCTGTTTGGATCCAGGCAGGTTATGACAGCAGGAAGGCAAACATCCATCGCTGCCCTGTTGGGTTTACATATGGATTTTAGGTTCCTTCATGGGCTCTATCGCAGTGGCAATATAATCGACCCTTTCTCTTACAGAGGGACTTTGCTCTCTCTGTAGCCTCAGGCTTTCACTATTTAGTTATTATTTCCAAACATCATTTGGTTGTGGCAGAACCCAACGCCCTGCGGTACGGACGTGTCTGTCCGCTCGGTCACACCCCTATATTCATCTCACGGTCCCTTTATCCCCATCTCAATGGGCGCTGTGATAGAACCTGGAAGCAGCAGCAGCAGCCGGGCCACGTGGCTGTGCTGAGTCATGCGGTTCCCGTTCCGCTACCGGCTCCCCGTATCCCCGCCAGCAGCTCGGGAGGGGCTCCGCGTGCCGTACCCCCACGTTCCGCTTCGGCGCAGCCATACCGGCATTCCCCGCCCGCTCAGTGTGCCACGTCCCCGGGCCGGGCGGGGCGGGGCGGAGCGAGCGGCGTGGCCCAATGAGAACGCAGGTTGTGCGCATGCGCTGTATGCGCCCGCGGCGGCGGGGGGCGGGCGCGGCGGCCCCGGCTGAGCGGAGAGCGGCAGACGCGGAGCGGAGCGAGGCAGCGCGCAGCATGTGCGGTGAGGGCCGGGGCCTGAGGGGTTGGGATCTGCCTCTGCCCGCCGGGGGTGAGGCTGCAGCCCCCGAGGTGGGGCTGACGAGGGGCCCTGCGTCCTTCTGGGGGTAGTGTCAGCGCCTCTCGGGGGCGGCTCGGAGCGGTGTGCGGCCGAAAATGTGGTGCGTGAAAGGCCTCGGTGCGGGGGGAGCCCCGGCGGCCGCGGGGCAGCGCGGAGGGATGCGGTGTCACAACGTGGGACGCGGCGCTGCCCGGCCCCGTACGCGCTGCAGGCGGACAGGTCAACCCGCGGGGCTGTGTGTGTCCCGGAACCGCGTCCCCCCTCGAGCCCCGTTGGATGCTGTGGTTGTCCCACCTCATCTCTCGGCCTCAGAACTGCAGTTCATCCTTCTTTCTTTCCTTACCACGTTGCCTTCGTGTTCCACGCTCTGTTCGTTATTTTTGCTTGTTCCCACATTTCCTTCTTTTTTTTTTTCCTTTCTGCCTTTACCCACAAAATCAGAATTTATGCTGTCAGTGAGGTGGGGATCGGCTCTGCTCCGAGGTGATGGCCTCAGGTCGCACCAACAGAGGTTCAGGTTGGGTATTGGGAACGATTTCTGCTCCCAAAGAGCAGCGATGCAGTGGCACAGCTGCTGGTGGGGTCACCATCCTTGGAGGTGTCTCAGAATTGTGGTGATGTGGCTCATGGGGACAGGTCAGTGGGCATGGTGGGATGGGGTTGGACTTGGGGACCTTACTGCTCTCTTCCAGCGTTAACAATTCAGTGGTTTCATTCTGCATATTCAGTTTGCAGTGACCGTTTCTTTCAGTGGCTCTGTGGCATTGAAGCAGGGTGAAGCCATCAAGCTGTGGAGCTCTGTGGAGGCACGCTCAGTAATTCTTACTTCATCCTCTGTTTAATCCTTACAATCATAGAATGGCTTAGGTTGGAGGGTTCCAACTCCCTGCCGTGTGCATGCTGTGTGAATTTCTGTTAGAAATACAAAGTGGAATAACACAAAGAATAGAAGGGATCTTTATTACTACCAACAGCTGGCTTCAGGAATAGGGGTGTGGTTCTTGTGCCCTGTTGTTTGAGGTCCAGCCTTTGGGATGGGCACTGTTAACATTCTGGCCTTCATCTTCTGAGCTGTGAGAAGCTCTGGGTGTTCTGTGGTTGGTTATGTAGTTGCATTCTTGATTTTAAATATTTCTTTCCTTTTTCTTATTGGTTGTTTCATAAGGTCGTTCTTGGATGTTGAAGTGTTTTATGAAACAGGATGGAGAAACATCAAGGTTTAGTGGCTGTGTTGTTCTGGGAGCCAGAGATATATCCTGCAGTGAAAAATGAGGGGAGCTTGTTTCTCTGAAGACTTATGGAATAATAATAAGTATATCTTATAAACTGAACAGCTTCTGGATGCAGGAAGTGTCTGAAGACAGCAAAACATTGCAGGAAACGGGAGAAGAGCTGCTTGAAGCCAGCAGGTGCTGCCCCACAAGTTGTGGTCTCCTTGGCTGCTGTCGTTCGCAGCCCAGCTGGTGGGCATGAGGCCTGGATGACCATAGTCTGGGCTCGTACATTTCATTGCAGTGAAGGTTTGACCTTTCTTGAGTGACAGAACCCATATCTCAAGCTCTGGTTCCTCCTGCTTCATCCTCTGCGGGGTCCTGATGGGATGGCTCTTGAGATGATGTTCTCATTTACATGTAAGTGACCTCCTAAGGTCCTGTGGTCTGATGTCCTTGTGTGGCACCCTTGGAGGTGAAGCAGCCTCAGAGTTCACTTCGTTGATGCCTGACACAAGTGTGGGGTCTGGTGTGTAGATAAGCTGTTCTTTTTGCTTTTGATGGTATTGCAAAAGGGTAGATTTTGTTCTTGGTGTGTTTTACAAACTTGCTGTTTAAATAGTTAACCAGCTCTTTGGGTGTGCTTTGGTCTGAATGCACCAAACCAGTTCAATGGCATCCACGATATGGTTTGGAAAACAGGTCTTTCAAGGTAGCCAGGCCTGATGGATTGTTCTGTAAATAAGTAAACCCATCGTCTGCTTTAGAACAGCAAAAAAGGGGCTTCAGAATCTAGGTCCTATGGTATTGGTGATCACTGGAGATGAAAATGGGCTTAAGAAAGAGATTATTTTCCTGCTTTTTCCTAGTCTATCATGCACGTTATGTGTGTGATATTTAGTACCATCCATCTCGTCAGAGCAGGGGTCTGATAATCCTCCCTCACCACTACAAAAGATTCTTGAGAATTGCCTGCTGGATTTGTGATAACATCATCTATTGGAGTGATTCTAGCAGTGTACAGGGTGGTATGAAGTTACTTGTTAACCTGGCAGTAAACCTAGCCTGAAGGCCTTTTGGCTTTTGTGAGAAAAGGATTAGGAGAAGCTCTTCTGAGTAACTTCATGTGTTCGAGACGCCGGGGAAGATAATATGTTCTTATGTGGAAGTGGTGATTCATTTCATTTTCCTGTGAGCTTACTGTGAAATAAGGGAGCACAGGAAGCAAAAAGGTCACAGGAAAAGAACATTCTCAGGAAAGGTATTTTCGTGGCTGTCAGTAGAAATAATGAATGTCCGTTTGGCAAAAACTCTATTCTGTCAACTGTTCGTAGGGGGATCTTTATATAGCTGCCATTGAAATGCTCAGTTTTAGTGCCTGATTATTAAAAATCGGTTGGAAGAGAGCTGAGTTCTGCCAGCACCTGGATGTCCCCTCTGCTGGGGTGAGGATGTTAAGCAAAGCTGTAAAAATCTGTTCAAAACTCTGTTGTTCAACATGTTTCCCTCAAGGGAGAGGTGCTGGACATCTCGGTATGACAGGTCTTAGAGTGATGCTTGGTCTGTTCAGTCCGTGTGTGCAAAGTCCTGTGTCAAATCACTGTTTGAAATGTTTTATTCTATTGTGAGGCATGACTGCTCCTCTAATCCTAAAGCATATTAGTGTCAAGTCCTGAAGTTATATTAGTGTATTCCAGACAGTAGCATTGTATTTTTGGAGCCTATCAGATATAAATCTCTGTAGCATGCTTGCTGCTGTCTCCTAGATGAGAATTCACTGTTAAATATCGTTTTGGGCTAGAATGAAGTTCATGCATGGGTTTTTTTGTTTCACCTTGAAATACCACTCAGTACAACTCAAGGCTCGTCAAAGCAGTGTAATTAAATGCCATTCATGATGCCTGGTTTCCTGACTTGTTCCAGAGCCCAAGTTGGAGTGCAGGTGTGACACTATTACTGAAAAGGAGTAGTGTTGGTTTGAGGCTAAATGTGCACGTTGAGCTGGAAGTGAAACTCTCCTTTTTAGATCTGTTGGGACCTGAAATGATGGCGGGCTGCTTTCAGGAACCCTCTGTGTGGAATCATAGAATATACCAAGTTGGAAGAGACCCATAAGGATCATCGAGTCCAACTACTGGCTGTGCACAGGACTCCTCAAAAATCAGACCATATGTCCGGATTTCTCCATCTTCAGCACTTGGGATGAGGCTGGGAGGGGAGCTGGGCTGGTGGTGGGTCGCTGATGGAAATCTATCAGTTTAGCACTGGATTTAGAATCATAGAATTGTGAAGGTTGGAACAGACCACTGAGATCCCCACGTCCAGATCATCCCACCATGCCTGCTGACCACATCCCTCAGTGCCACATCTCCACAGCTCTGGATGTGATGGTGACCCCCCCCCCCAGGCAGCATGTTCCAGTGCCCAGCCACTCTTTCCAAGAAGAATTTATTCCTGATATCCAACCCAGTGTGTTTCTATTGACTGTTGTGATGTAAATGAGTTGTCACTTTGATGGCAAAATTGGCACTTTGTGACAGAGCGCTCTGTTGGAGCCTTCAAGCAGCTATAAAGGTTTGTGCATTTCCTCTCATCTTTTGAGTCGTTTACATTGATTTGAACATAAGCACTGAGAGAGTGAGAACAAGGATTTAATAAGACGTCGTGATCTGGAGAAGAACATCTGTGTTGTGCAGAAAGAACGTCTTTTACAGTCTATAAAACACAAGGTGGGGTTGCTGTGTGCCATCCTACATTGCCACACCCCACCTCAGAGAAGGATGAAGTGATCTTTGTTCAGCTGGGGAAGAAAAAGAGGTTCTTTTCTGTGCTTTGCATCATGTTGGGATGTCAGCATCACCTGAGCACCCTTTGGCTTGCACAGCCACTTTCCCTTCTGTGGGGTTGCACAGATGTGGCCAATACCTTGGGGTGCAACTCAGGAGCAAAGTGTTGTGTGCAGAACTCCTCTTGCTGGCTGCTGAGAGAAATAAACATTTTTTTCCAAGAACACACTTAAATCGGTGAGGCATGACAAGCAATTAATGCCTTGGGCCTTTTTTCTCCTCTGTTGAGGGCAGCAGAATTGTATTTAAAAGTGGAAGGTGATTATAAGATGTGATTGCTCATCTGTTCCCGAATAATCCAGTGCTGAGGGTAGAGGCAGTAAAAATGCTGTTCTGTACGTGTGGGTTGAAGCTTTCTCCAGCTCTGAAGAATTACCTCATTATGGGATGTTTGAGAAAGAGAAAACGGAAATATTTCCAGTAAATGGAACTGTTGTTTACACACAGTTCATCGTGATCAGATGTCATGAATGGATGATGAGCCTTCAAGTATTTGGTTTTAACTTGCTGCTAGGCTCACATGCGTTTTCACCTGCCTTATTGCCCTTGATATTACTCTGTTTATTTTTAAATCTTTTTTTTTTTTTTTAATGTGTATTTTTCCTGTTTTCTCTGTGCTTTAAACCTGCTCATTGTACTTCTCATTTGTAGAAATGTGCAAGGCTCACAGGTGAGTTTGTAGAGTTCTGTTTTTGGAGTGGCCTTTCTGTAATCACTCCATCTGCGTCCAGGCCTCGGGCCCTCAGTACAGGAAAGATGTGGAGCTCTTGGAGCGGGTCCAGAGGAAGCCACTAAGATGATCAGAGGGCTGGAGCACCTCTCCTATGAGGAAAGGCTGAGGGAACTGGGATTGTTCAGCTTGGAGAAGAGAAGGCTCCGGGGAGACCTCATTGTGGCCTTCCAGTACTTGAAGGGAGCCTATAAACAGGAAGGGGAACGGCTGTTTACGAGGGTGGATAGTGATAGGACAAGGGGAAATGGTTTCACACTGAGACAGGGGAGGTTTAGGTTGGATATTAGGAGGGAGTTTTTCACCCAGGGGGTGGTGACGCACTGGAACAGGCTGCCCAAGGAGGCTGTGGGTGCCCCATCCCTGCAGGCATTCAAGGCCAGGCTGGATGTGGCTCTGGGCAGCCTGGTCTGGTGGTTGGCAACCCTGCACATAGCAGGGGGTTGAAACCAGATGGTCATTGTGGTCCTTTTCAACCCAGGCCATTCTATGATTCATGTACTTTTTTCTCAAGATCTCCCAATGATTAAAAGTCTCTTTTCTTAATTTGCAGCATATTTTACAGCATTGATATAACATATACGTGCTTATAGTTGGCTTTTTTCCACAGTCTATGTTTTATGATAAAAATCACTTTATTTTGTGGTTTTCTCCATCTTAGATTCCAGCTTTTCCCCAGTCCTTATGAATAATCTGAATACAGTTGTGCTGTAATTAATACATTTTCAATGCCTGAGGCACATGCTTCCCTTCCCAACGGATGTCTTCTGGTTGTTTACAATACAAGTGCAAATAAATGCTATTTCAATGTCATTCCAGTTGAGCCATCCCTGCCTGGGAGGAATTTCTTCTCTTTTTGTCTGTTCAGGTGTGACTGAACTCTATTAATGTGGGCAGTAGGGCCACCATGAGGCCTCCCCTCAGCCTCCTCTTCTTTGGGCCGAGCCAACCAAGGGCCCTCAACTGCCCTTCATACGTCTTGCCCACCAGGCCCTTTCCTATCCGTGTGGGCTCTCCTTTTGGACCCTCACTAACAGTTTTATGTCCTTCTGATGTTGTGGCATGGAGAGAGGCACTTTGCCCTCGGCAGCTCTTTGCTGGGGAGTCGTGGAGCTGCTGATGGCTGCCGGGTTGGGTCATGAGGCGGCAGGGCAGCTGCTGAGACCACTTAAATAGTCTCCTTTCCCACCCCTTCCCCTGTCCTCTCTTCTTTTGCACAGTTTCTTCTCTCAATTCACGGCAGTTCTGGTGCACTCTTTGCTTGCCAGCCTGTCCCGTGTTTGTTTGCCTGTGAGTCACTCGGGCTGGTGAAGAAGGCCTCTTCTGTGCTCCATCAATGAGGCTCTTGTGTGTCTGGTTCTGTGTGGGGAAGGGCTTCAGGAGTGGCCTCGCTCTTGCACTGAAACTCCAGAGCACCTCAGTGCTCGTGATCAGTCTTCATTTGCTAAAAAGAACGTGTCCCACATGGATGGTGTTGTGCTGTGATGGTGGAAGAACTCGTGGATACTTGGGTGGGTCTGGTGGTGCCACAGCAAGATGGCCAACGTGCTTTTGAGGGGAAAGCTGGGAGTGTGGGACCTTACGGAGAACTGCTTGAACATGAGGAGCTGCCCAGAGCTGGGATTGTAGGGCTGTACGTAGAACTGCCCAGAGCTGGGATTGTAGGGCTGTATGGAGAACTGCCCAGAGCTGGGATTGTAGGACTACAGGGAGAGCTGGGCATGAGGAGCTGCCCAGAGCCACCAGCGAGAGGTGGGCAGCTCAAGGGTTTGGGTGGGAACAGGACCATACATGAAGCAAGGAGAGACATTTCTGCTCTGAAATTGTCTAGCTAAATGTAATCAGCTTTTGTGTTTCTGTAATTACACGTGCTGGTTGTAATTATGGCTTCTGAGCCTGCTTGACTTTGGGTTGGTGTGTAAATGGAAAAAGAAATCTCAGGATTTTCTGGAACCCATTGTGCTTTTTTAACAATATCTTGGGTGCCTGTCTGGGAGGTTTCAGGCACATAAGAGAGGGGCTTTTCCAGCTGCCAGCTAATAAAGCAGTTTGCTTTGTACTCCTGGATGAGACCTGGCAGCCACGTAGAGGATTTCAGGCATCTAGGATATAGCTGAAATATGCAGCCTGTCAGCCTGGGTTGACAGCTCTTTGGAGTCAGCTCACTTGTGAACAGGGACTGCTGTGTGTCTGAAGGATGCAGCTTTTAGAATGGTAGTGAATGAAGCATTTCAAATTGTAGAACTTTTGTTTTGCTAGAAGAGTTTGGAGGGTGAGGATTTGGAGGGTGAGAGCAGAGGGAGCTTTTGAAACGTGGCTGAGGTTGTTGACTGCTGTCACTGTTTTATTACCTGTTGAGATTTCAGCTCTGCATTGCAAGGGCTGTGGAGGAGGGACTCACTGTCCATGTGGGTGCAAGAACAGGTTGAACAGATGCCACTGAGAGGTGGCAGCAGCTGGTTGGTGTGGGATGTCAGGAGCAAAGGAAGAGAAATTGTAGTTTTCTATAATTCTAGCCTTGATATTCTTATAGGTGGTTATGGGGAAAGGCTTTGGGTTTAGGAGAAGCGAAGGCAGGAGCAAAAGACATTGAGGAGTCATCATGGAGGTAAAATCTTCCATGCAGAAGTTTGGGAACTGAGGAAGGTTATATGGCAGCACCATCTGGAAAAAGACCAATTTGGGATGCCTTTAAGAAGGACTCTGAGCGGGTGGGTGACTGAACTCCCTTCTCCTCAAGACTGGTTTATAAAGTCTCTCTGATTACAAACCTTGTGTTACCAGGCGCTCGCATACGTGGATGTTTGCGTGGATCTGCTGTGCTTGTATTCCTTGCAGATGTTTTTCTCCTTTAAAAAGAAGGAAATGACAATTTTCCAGCACGGATATTTCTAACATCCAGTAAATGGCTTTGCACGCTCCTGCTCCGTGATGGCACCAAAGGGGATCTTTCTGAAATAGAGCTGTAGCTGGTGTTGGAGATCCAGGAATTTGCATGTCCCCATCACCGTGATGTGTTTGCATCCCAGTTGCTTAAAAATAGAAGCAGTGATTTATCAGCCTTTGCAGCCCCCTGGAAAAATAGCTTCATTACTTTGAAAGCGTTCATTTGCAGGAGTTAAATGAAATTTTCCCAATTTTTTTCAGTGGGAGGAACTTAGGAAAGCTATTCAAGGCAAAATTCATCTGGAAAATGGTTCTTAAGCACCAAAAGCCCAATTTTCCTCAGTTGTGACTTCATGGTAACGTTATGAACCTTTTCCCTGTGCAGGCATCTTTGCTTACCTGAACTACCATGTGCCCCGGACAAGAAGGGAGATCCTGGAGACCCTTATCAAAGGGCTCCAGCGGTTGGAGTACCGTGGTTATGACTCTGCAGGTAACAGTGGTTCTTCAGTGGCGTTGTGAATGTTTTCTACTGTCTTCTGCTTTTGAAGGAAGCTGAAACACGAATTGGATATGTTGTGGTCGTGTGGTTGGAGGTTTGGCTTAACTTTCAACATATAGAAACCCATAAGGGTTTTTGATGCCTGGCATCTAAGGACTGGGGCCCCCAGTACAAGAAAGACAGGGAGCTGTTGGAGAGGGTCCAGAGGAGGCCACAAAGATGATCAGAGGGCTGCAGCACCTCCCCTACGAAGACAGGCTGAGAGAGCTGAGCTTGTTCAGCCTGGAGAAGCTGTGGGGTGACCTCACTGCAGCCTTTCAGTACCTAAAGGGAGCCTATAAACAGGAGGGGAGTCAACTCTTTACAAGGGTAGATAATGGCAGGACAAGGGGAAGTGGTTTTAAGTTGAGGGAGGGAAGATTTAGGTTGGATGTCAGGGGGAAGTTCTTTACAGAGAGAGCAGTGAGGTGCTGGAACAGCTGTCCAGAGAGGCTGTGGATGCCCCGTCCATCCCTGGAGGTGTTCAAGGCCAGGTTGGATGGGGCCCTGGGCAGCCTGGGTTAGTATTAAATGTGGAGGTTGGCAGCCCTGCATGCAGCAGGGGTTTGAAGCTTGATGATCCTTGAGGTCCCTTCCAACCCAAGCCATTCTGTGATTCTATGACTTGAATTGTAGAATCACAGAATTTATCTGGTTGGAAGGGACCTTAAAGATCATCTAGTTGCAACCCCCCTACCATGGCATTGAAAATATCTCCAAGATGACATAGGGAAGGTTGACTTTCATTCTTAATGGTTTCTTGCCTATTTTTGGAGAGAGAAAAGGCATTGTAAAGGAAAAAGTCAGCAGTGTTTCTTTACATGAATAGCTGTAACACAGTTTCTGCATTTCACACTACTTCTTTATATTCCATGTTGATGCTTAGGTGTGGGAATCGATGGTGGCAATGACAAAGACTGGGAAGCTAATGCTTGCAAAATCCAGCTTATTAAACAGAAGGGGAAAGTGAAGGCTTTGGATGAAGAGGTGCACAGTATGTATTTTTCTTTCACTCTGGCGTGCTATTAATGTTAAATAGATTTGAAATACAGTTTAAAACCTGACAAAACAAACAAACTTTCCTTAAACTGGGAAAATGGGAGATCCTGGGAGATGGTTATCAGACATCTGGAGCTTGGCCATGAAGCAAGAAGAATGTGCTAATAAATTCAGTAGTTGAATTTTGTATTTCCACCTGTAAAGCAGTCAATCTGCGTAGCAGTGAAGTAGGTGAATGGCTACAAGTAGGCACTGATGTCTGTAACTGCCAAATTAATGAGAGAGCAGAAAGTGAGGTCTTGTCCATCTGCTTCTCTTCATATTTCCTTGATTTTAAAGCTAGGTTCATTAAATCTGCACTGAACACGGAGAGTCACAAAGCTGTTGGGTCAGAACTCGGCGTTCCATTAGGTTTGCCAGTTCTTTTAGCTGCTCAGCGTTGCTGTCTCTGTGGACCTGGGAGGCGGGATGAGATTCTCCCAGTGGCTTTGGGTCGGGGTGATAAAACCTTCTCCCACTTCTGCCTGCAGAGCAGCAGGACATGGATCTTGACATCGAGTTTGATGTACACCTTGGAATCGCACACACCCGTTGGGCAACCCATGGAGAGCCCAATCCCATCAACAGCCACCCGCAGCGCTCGGATAAAAACAACGGTGAGGACGTTTGCTTGAGGGAGTCTGTGCTCCTAAAAAAAGTGTGGAACTTATGGCAATGCATCTGGCTTTCTGGGATGCCTAACGTGTCACAGGGAAGGGTGGCTGGACCCAGAATGGGTGGTTTAATGCAGACCGTGATGCTGAGAGCAGTCATTGGGAGGGACCCTGGGCAACCTGGTCTAGTATTAAATGGGGAGGTTGGTGGCCCTGCCTGGCAGGGGGGTTGGAGATTCATGATCCTTGAGGTCCCTTCCAACCCAGGCCATTCTGTGATTCTGTGTGATTTCACCATGGGGAAGTTCTCATGAGCTGCTTGCAGCACTGATTGCTCTCATGGAGGGCTGGGGTTAGCATCCCAGGGGTTCAGTGGGTGCATGGCCGTAGTGCAAGAAGAGTTAACAACACAGAATGAAATGGGATGGTAGAATCTACCCAAATGTTCTTGGGATTTTTTTTATCTCCCTCCCCCATACTCCCCCTTTTTCCTGATCACCACCACTGCACAGAAGTGGCTTGGTTGGTATTTTTTGCTGTAGCACCCCCAGCACCAGCAGTCTGACAGGAGGAATGAAGTGTTCAGTTATTTCCAGCAGGGTTGTTATTATCTTCTGCCACTCACAACCAAACAGAATGGGGCAGGGTAAGGAAATCACATCAGGAAGTGAAACTCTTCTCCTTATTCTGGGGGCTTTACGCACCATAAAGGTCTGTAATCCCTGCTGTTTGTTGGGTGTTGTGCTTGGCATGGGCATGGTGCCAGCTGCCAGGCTGAACTGTGTCTTCCTCTGCTTGCAGAGTTCATCGTCATCCACAATGGCATCATCACCAACTACAAAGACCTGTGGAAATTCCTGGTGAGCAGAAAGAACCCTGGGGTTGTTGGGAGGGATCAGGAGCCCCCCATGCACTCCCAAGCTGCATTAGCACACTCTCATTCTGCATTCATTCCTTATCTCACTCTTCCTCTTGCACTCTCACTCTCCCACTCCCACACTCCCTACCACTTCCTTGCTCACGGTCACCCTTGAACTCATGCACACTCACATGAGCACCCACTCTTGCTCTTCTCCTTGCGCTGTTGAACTTTTGCATTTGCACTCACTGACACACACGTTCTACCTCATGCTTACTCTTTACTCCTCCTCTTGCACTCGTGCCCCCATTTGTACTTCTGCTCTCGCACTTGTATTAATGGGGTGAGTAGGAAGGGTGAATGAGTGGGTGGAAGGGAGAAAATGAAGGATGGAAGGGAAAATGGAAAGGAAGGAAAGGAGGGTGAGTGGTGAAAAAGGAAGGCAGGAAAAGGGGCAAGAAGGCAGGAAATAAGTAAGAAAGAGGAAAGGGCACAAAAAGAAGAAAAGGAGAGAGAAGAAAAGGAAGGGAAAGAGAATGCAGGAACAGAGGAAGCAAAGGAGGAGGCAGGATGGGAGAAAAAGGAGGAATGGAAGAAAGGGAGGGGAAGGAGACAGAGGGCTGGTTACCCAATGTGTGCTGTTGCTGCAGGAGAGCAAGGGCTATGACTTCGAGTCAGAAACAGACACAGAGAGCATTGCCAAGCTGGTGAAGTACATGTATGACAACCGGGACAGCGACGACATCAGCTTCACCACCCTGGTGGAGAGAGTCATCCAGCAGCTGGTAATGCATGGGGCACAGCGTGGGGTGGGGACACGGGGATGGATGGGGACAGACATGCACATATCCTGGGAGCGATACCCAGGGGAGTGCTGTTAGAGGCAGGGTCAGGTCCAGGCAGCGTGTGCTTGAAGTCTGCCTGCAGTCTCCATCTGGTGATGCTGACCCCTGGTGGGAACTCCACCGCACAGCCTGGCTTCCACGTGTCAGCTGTGGCTGAACTGCTCAGGACCAGGATCCGTCACAGTGCACATCTCTTCCCAGAGCAGGTTGCTCAGGAGGTGGTTTTTTTCCCCAGTGATTTCTCTGGCAGAAGCTGCAGTAACTGCAGGCAGGAGCAAATGTTGCTTTTGATCAGGTTTCTTCCCTCCTAAGTTCCCTGTGAGCTGACACAGGAGTGCTTGCAGGGACTGCCAGGCAGTTCAGAACTCAGTGAGTTGCTGAGGAGGAGCCCTGGGCACCTGGTGGCTCCAAGGGATCAGTGAAATCTGCTCAGTATCTCCAACATATTTGCAGAAACGTAAGTGTAGTTTATATGCTGGGGTGCCTAAAATCCTGCCCTGGCCTCAGATGAGGGGATAAACCATTTGTATTTCTTTCATTCTAGGAAGGTGCTTTTGCCCTCGTGTTCAAAAGCTTTCATTATCCTGGTCAAGCAGTTGGCACAAGGTAAGTATTTGTATATTAAACAGTCTTGGTGCACTCAACCTGGAGGTAACTTCCCTCCCCAGCCAAGATAGAAGACAGCAGGGGTTGTTCTCATGGTATATGGTAAGGTGTATGCTGTATATGGTAGGGTATGTGTGGTGGGGTGAGGTTGGCTGTTGTTTTTCACTTCCCCAATTATAATAACAGAAAATTCTGAAGAGCAGGATGGAAAGAACCAAATATTTTAAAGGTTTCTTCATAACCTGTGTTACAATTGGAACAGGGCAGCTCTGAGCTTCTGGAGTGACAGCTTTTTCTGTAGACTTTTGGTTGCAAGAGCTTTATAAGGAGATGGTTTTCTCTCTTCTGCGTTTGCAGCATGTGGGCAAGTGCTCCATTTGAGTTGCAAATGAGCCAGCCTGGTGTCCAGGTTTCCTTCTCCACCTTTGAACATGAGGATCAGTCCAGTTGATTTAACCACGTGCATTAACATAATAACCAAGTTCAAATTTCCATGCCAGTAATGGTAGGTGCACACAGGGAGCAGCAGTCCCTGTGTTCCTGGCTCAGGCATCTGGGATTTGGGTTACTCTCACAGAGTTAATGCTGAATTTGGGGCACGTTTTAGCTCAGCTGGGTGCTGTGCTGGGGGACAGCAGTCCCTGCAGGTTGGGTGTCAGGGGGGTGAACCTTTGGGTGCTGAGGATTGTCCCTTGGTGTCTTGCAGGCGAGGCAGCCCTCTGCTCATAGGAGTGCGCAGTGAGCACAAGCTCTCCACTGACCACATCCCCATCCTGTACCGTACAGGTAAGCATGAGCTTTAATGTCCTCTGACTGCAAGCAAAACACACCTTAATGCAGTGCAGTTCAACTTAGATACATTCCTATTATCTGCGTGGCATGTTGGCATGCAGGAGTTTGTTTGCTTTTAAGCACGTGCTTTGCAAGCACTGCCACGAACCTTATTTTATTCCCCCATGATGAAAATGGTTAAAACCATTCAGTTACTGAGCACTGAGTCGTTCTCTGAGCATTGCAGTGATCATAAGGACTGTCCCACTATTTCCTCCTCCTTCCTAACGGTGCTGCTAATGATACCTTGCTGCAATATGAGGAACCAGTCCCAGTAAGCTGTTTTCATCTTGGTTGATGCTGGATAATTAGCAGTAATTCTTCATGTATGTATATAACACGCTTTTTTTTTTCCCCCACTGATCTGAATTTTGTTTTCCAATTGCACTTTCAGCTGTACAGTCTATGGATCATTCTTTTGATGGAATATCCATAAATGTGGAGGAAGGTGCCTACCAAAGGAAATCTCATAGTTGACAGTTCACACGAATCCTCCAGTTTGTTAGGAAAGGAATCAAAAATGAAGCAAATGTGCATTGTCTCTTTACTTTGTGGTTATTGCTTTCCATGTAATCTAGTGAAACAAATGGGATAACTGGAATTCCTGCTGGATCAGGAGCACTGTGAGCAACACGCAGGAAAACCCACTATTTCAAGTGTTCCCTGATGCTTGGCAGTGAGGTTTACCTGTGACTGCAGCTCACTTCCCTTTGCTCTATTAACATGGCTGTATTTGTTCAGCTTGAAATATACGGGGCACTTATTACAACAAACCATTTTTAATCTCATATTAAGTACTTAATTTAATCACACCTTCGTGTGTGATCTGATGAACCGAGTTCACATCTGAAGCTGGAAAGAGCAGCTGTGTTAATTTGTGCAGCAGTGCCTTTGCAGAGCTGCAGTGTGCTTGGAGTTGTGGTAAGGGAGAGAGAGATGGTATTAAAACATACTCAAAACATATCCCTCCTCCCCAGTTTTCATTACATTGTGTTAACTCTCCATGGCATTTCAGTTCTTTGATTTAGAAGGGGAAAGATTAAAAGATTCTGTGTTGCTCATAGATTCTGATCATTGGGAAGTGGGTGCTGTGCAGCAACAATCCAGGTTACCCATAGATAATTGGGTCATCTCTGGGCAAACAGATAAAAGCTGTCACTGGTTGATGACTCCCATTGTAACTTTTCAGCCAGTCCTTGGTTAAGGTACAGATACTGTCCATTCCAGTTCCAGCTCACAGGAAAGCATTGCAACACAGTAAAGTCAGTGCTGGGAAATGCATTTTGAGAAACAAAATTTGCATGTTTTGATCAAGTGTGGGTACTTCTGTTGGAGACTGGCCACCTTTGCTCTGTCCTTTCCCTCGTTTACTGACCTGATGAAGTGGAGGGCCTTCAACTCTTGGCTGAGTGGAACCTTCCTATGAAGTATCAACATGAAAGCAGTATTTTTCCTTTACAGCACTACAAATCTCAGCATTCTGTTACCAAATCAAGTTGGTTCTTGGTCCTATGTCCTTCAGTCCTCTGGATGCTTCCCTCCCAGCAGAGTAAGACAAATTTTGAAGCCAACTGAGAAGCCTGTATGTGGTATCTCAGGAGCAATGCCAGGTGCTTAATCATGAGCCCCTCATCTGTGTCTGAGCACATTAGCTCAGCCAGCCAGAAACAGGTTTGGATTGCTGCTGGTGGTGCTCAGGTGGCGTGAAAGAATCTCATCCAGTGACATGAATCACTGACAAAGAAAGAGCAACCCTGCTTGCTTTCTCTTAGCTTCAGGACAGTGAAACACGAGCACAAACACGAGGTGTTTGTAATGATAAACAGGACAGATTCAACTGGGAAAATGTTGGTAACTGTGACTGCTCGTAAAGCAGCATGAGTTCTCTTTTCCTGGTGGAGTCATGCATCAACTTTTTTTTACTGCTGTTTTTCTATAAACTTAAAACTCTGCATGCAACGTTGAGCTTGCAGGTTTAACTCAAAAGCACATAAAAAGCATGGAAGCAAACTGAGAAAGGGCACCGTGATAAAATCTTTGGTGTGCTGCCCTCTATTCAGTGTTGCTGTTCAATTTACTGTGACCGCTCGCAGTGATGGAAATAGTGCTTCATGTTGGTACTGTGCCTTGGGACCTTTGGCTGAGCCTAACCCTGCAGCTTGTTCTGCTTTTGTCAGTGTGTGCAGCTCCTGACCCTTGTGTCTTTTAGGTAAGGACAAGAAGGGAAGCTGCAACCTGTCTCGTGTGGACAGCACCACCTGCCTCTTCCCTGTTGAGGAGAAAGCTGTGGAGTACTACTTTGCTTCTGATGCTAGGTAATGTGCTACAGCATCTTTCAGTGTAGATATAGATTTGTTCTTTAGAGGCAGATCTTAACTATTGTTAAGATTCCAGAGGTGTGTGTGTGTTGGGAAACCTGGGAGAGCTCAGACCTAAAGGAACAGGACAGATGTTGCTTCTCCAGTGATCTCTGTACAGGAGCAATTCCTTTGTTGTCAAAAGTGGCTTATTTTAATGGGGGTAGGAAGGATCAACTTGACAACAGCCTTGTCAGAACTGGTGGTTTTCTCTGTATTGGGGAAATCAATACTTGTTGCTGAAATGTGAAAACAGTGCAGTGCTCAACTGAGCAGGGCATTTTGTCACAGTGTTTTGGAGAGTCTTGGGGTATCCCTCCATGCTCTGATCTCACAGAGCTCACCCAAGGTCAGTACAAAAACTGCTGGAATAGTGAGCTGACGTGTTTCAGTACAGCTCTCTTTGAGTAAGAGAGCAGAAACTGAACTCTAATGGTAATTCCAATATTGGCACTCCTCAAGTAACCTGCAGGCAGGGAAGGTATTCAGTAGTACCCAGTGCTTGGAGTATGTCTGAGTAGATGTAAAAGCACTTTAAGAGGTGGCCAGGTTGCCCAGGGTTTTATTGATGGGGAAAATGAGATGCTAGGAGGAGCAATTGCTCATCACTGGAAAAGGTAAAGGGACTCTGCACCTGCAGTTGGGCATCCTGTGTGTTACCTTCTTGCTGACTTCCACTCCCTAGCTCCTAATGCTTAGACCACATTGCTTTGTCTGAGGAGCTCGTAGTTTCTTCTTCAAGCAGGCACTGAGCTCAATAATGAGGTGGATGGGAAAAAGCCAGTTATATTGGCAGGGTGGAAATGTTCTTCACGATGTTCTTCTCATTAAAAAATAGAAGTCCATTGACACGAGTAACTTCTAAAATCTTTATGTTCGATTATAAGTGTGTCTGTAGCCCTCATCTTTCTGTGACAAATAATGTCTTATGGCACACGATGTATGCTTTTATAGTGCTGTCATTGAGCATACCAACAGAGTGATTTTCCTTGAAGATGATGATGTGGCAGCTGTGGTTGATGGCCGTCTGTCCATCCACCGGATCAAACGTACAGCAGGCGACCACCCCGGGCGCGCCGTGCAGACCTTGCAGATGGATCTCCAACAGATTATGAAGGGTAACTCTTCTGAATGTAATACACATACCCACAGAATGATTCAGGTTGTGAAGGACCTCCAGGGTGATCTGGCCCTGCACAACCTGGATCAAGTTGTTTTATTCTAGTAAGAGAGCACAGACTGAAATCTGATGGCGATTCTAATACTGACATCCTGGGTCAGGTTGTTCAGATCGTTTTTTGGTTGAGTTTGGAGTATGTTGAAGGATGGAAATCCCACAGACTCTCTTAGCACCTGTTCCGGTGCTTGACCTCACCCTCATGGTGCAAGAAATCAATCTTGCATCTCCTGAGACTTTCCCTCAAGTTAACACTGTAACAAGAATTGTGGGCTGAGGATTTTGCCTCCTGCTTGGAGGCATCAGTGTTTTCTGAGATTGAACCCTCACCAGCTTGGATCTAACCATTAGTCGACACATTCTGATACCTTGAATCTGGTTCTTACCATGAGCTGATGCTTTGGTAGGAAATGAAATGAAATGAACCTTAAAAGTAAGATTCATTAGGTACAAGAAGGAAAAATCATCTCTGACTGGTAACTGGCACAGTAGTGACTCTGATCCAAGCTTTTCCCCATGTGAATGTAAATTACCTGTAAGTAAATAAAAGTCTTATCTTCTCTTTTATTTATTTTATAGGTAACTTCAGCTCGTTCATGCAAAAGGAGATTTTTGAGCAGCCAGAATCCGTTGTTAACACCATGAGAGGAAGGGTCAACTTTGATGACTACACTGGTAATTGAGATGAATCCTTCTTTATTTTTGGCAGCACGACATCCAGTAGTTATTCACACCAGTAATCTTGAGAGGTTCTGGTACTTTGCCACCCTCATTTTTCTCTCTGAATCTTGCTTGCAGTGAATCTTGGTGGCTTGAAGGATCACATTAAGGAGATTCAGAGGTGTCGTCGTTTAATCCTTATTGCCTGTGGGACGAGTTACCATGCTGGAGTTGCAGTAAGTGGTCAGTCTTGATCTGTTTGTGAGCTGTAGGTAGAGCTGAACGATGCTGCACCAGTCAGCAGGATAAGGATGAGATGATAATTCTCAGCAAATGTGTACTGCTTGTTGAAGACCCTTTGGAAGCTGTATTCACCAGGTTTTCAAATTGCCAGCAGCAAAGATAGAATCATAGAATGGCCTGGGTTGAAAAGGACCTCAATGATCATCTGGTTTCAACCCTCTTGCTATGTGCAGGGTCGCCAACCACCAGACCTGCCCAGAGCCACATCCAGCCTGGCCTTGAATGCCTCCAGGGACAAGATAGGAACTAAAAGCTTGAACACTTGAGTGCTCTATGAAAATGTTGATAGTATTCAATTGAGTAGCCACAACAAGCTTCTGGCTTGGCCCTGATACTGTTGGTGGCTCTTGAATTCATTGGTAATGCAATTTGTAGTCTGATGGAATGACACTCTATGAGAAGGAAGAATTTTTCAGAATTGGAAGCAGTTGGCCCTATAGGCTTTTTATGGGGCCAGAAGCAGGGTAGCTTTTCACAGGGGTAGTTGTATGTAACTTGAGTATACTGAGTAATTAGAATATGATCCAGTTCTAATTTTTTAAATGTATTTTGTTAGTAATATTTTCCAGTGTATGTCAACCAGAAGGCTTTTCTGCACTTCAAACACTTAGTTTTCTAAACACAATACATCACTTTCTAACATCACCTTTTGCCAGACCCGTCAGGTTCTGGAAGAACTGACTGAATTACCTGTGATGGTTGAACTAGCCAGTGATTTCCTGGACAGAAACACTCCTGTCTTCAGAGATGATGTTTGCTTTTTCATCAGCCAGTCAGGTATGGTCTCACTTTACCACCCAACTTGCTCACATCTTTCCTGTAAGCCTGGGAGGCCAAAGGCAGCAGGGCTGAATTCTTGTGCCTGGCTATAGGACTGGAAATCCTACGTGCAAAGGAAGAAATTGGCACAGACATACAGGAGATAGGGGAATAAAACAGTGCTTCTCCCCCATCCATCTGCATGAGTTCATTTAGCTGAGCCTTACATATGGTGACAGTGGTTTTGTTTCCTTTCTCTGTGAGGAAATATTCCATCAACCAGAAGGCTGAAAAAACATTCTTCTGGGTAAAGGCAACACAGCAGTTTCTTTTGAATGGTTGTAGTTCTTTAGTTAAAGCAGTACCAGATACTGAGCTGCACTGTGGATCAGCTCTGTGGAAGGCTACTACAGAAAAAATACAGCAGCCTTGGAATGGAATGAGTGAGAAAACACATGCTTATCTTAAAAAGAAATATAGTGATGTATCCTATTTACAATATTTCCAAGGGCAATGGCAAGAATTTATTTATTTTCATTTGAGTTGCAGGTTGTCACAGCTGATCTTCAGCTTTGTTATTAAAACTAGTGCAGTAAAACACACTTTTGGTAGCAAGCTCAGTGTCAGGTAACTGAGAGTGTCCCTTCTTTGTAGGGGACTCATGTAAGTGTTGCAGCTTTTCCCAGCTTTTGAAACGTTTTGCTTTTTCCCCTTATAAGTTGCACTGTCCTAAATGTAGCAGGGGACTGATTGAGGGCACCCCAGGGGATGCATCTTTCTCCTGAAGTTTTGGATGTGGCAAACAAACAAGGATTTTCCTGGAACCTAAGCTTGGTCATCAGGCATTACAAAACCAAACCTAAGTAAATACTCAAATAACCCCCATCTCCCCTCACTTTTCTAGCCTTAGATTTCCACCCTGCTGGCTGGTAGTATGTAATGCAGCGTGCAGCCAGTGTTGTTTTTGTATTGGAGTATTGAAGTAGAAGTGAATCTTGCTTTTCTGTTGTCATATGGACAGGAGCACCTCAAAAGAGGTGTTCTTTTAGGAGGAAGGCAAACTGATATAATATATGGTAGCTTCTAGTCCCATCTGTGGAGCTCAGCCCACATACATCACTGCTGGGATCCCCAGTGTGAGGATTTTTTTTTCCCACCCGTTGAGTTCTTTTAAACCAACCTTTTGAATTGCAGACTCCTTTGACTTGCAGACAAACACAAACCTTTAAGATTCTGTTTGGAAAAGCACTGCAGTTCTACATCTGCAGTGGCTGGAGTAACTGATACCAAATGGCAGCATTGGAAAATGTGTCTTTACAGGTGAGACAGCAGATACTTTGATGGGTCTTCGGTACTGCAAAGAGAGAGGAGCCTTAACTGTAGGCATAACCAACACAGTTGGCAGCTCTATATCACGGGAGACGGATTGTGGAGTCCATATCAATGCAGGACCAGAGATAGGGGTTGCCAGTACCAAGGTAATACCAAGTTCACAGACCTTACTGAATCTCTTGTGAAGAGGTTGGTTATTATATGGGTCCTCAGAATGCTTTCTGTTCCCTTTTAACAGTTGCAGTGGGTGACTGTGTAGTCAGTGACTGTGTGCACAGCAGTGCTATTCATTTTCCTTTCCTCGTGTCTTGCAAAGAGCTTTCTTCTATTTTGTAAAGGAAATATTGCTAGGAAGCAGTATTAAATGTTGAAAACAAAGTGGTCTCAGAGAGAAGAATGCCCTAAGAGGCAAAAATTCTCTGTCATTTGTCCTGAGGTACAGCACTGGTTTAAACTTAGCTCTCAAGATGGGAAAAGGAAATAGTAAGAATTTCAGAACCTTAGCACATAACTGCCCTGAATCACACAGGATGCTGACGTTCAACCTTTACTTTTAGCAAATGGGGGAACAGTCTATAAAACAAACCCATTTTTTGTGTCCACCTAAGAGTTATTCTCTTCTTGGTGCATCTGGCTGCATGTGATACAGTTTAAAATCCTGTGCTTTGCTGCATTTCATTTCAATGAAGTGCTTCTGCACGGTGAAATCTGCTTTGATTTAGTTATATTTAGAGGCGAGATGATGTCAATCTGTTACATAAATTTGGCCAAAAACCACATTGGAATTTAATAGTTCAGTGGGGAATTTGATCATGGAAAATTCATGAGTCCCTTACAAGAAAAGTTTGAAGGAGTTGTTTGTCGCTGGGTTGTTTTCACATAACCAGTGGTTGGAGATAACTGAAAATGGCATTTTCTCTCTGGAAATGTTGGGAGTTACCAAATTTGTGCCTATATGAAATATGAACTGGAAGAGGTTCTCCCCTAAGGCTGCATGTTCAGGTTCATTTTGAGAACACACGATAGATTAACGTAACACGTCTTCAGCTGCTACCCAGAAGTTAGGAGGTCACGTTCTGTATCAAACTCTCCTATCACCATCGTTCAAGCTTTTCTAAATTCCTTCAGAGCTGTCCTCCAGTATCCAACGTGGGGGTTGTTTGATCATGGCTGAGAAAGGGGCAGAACTACTACAGACCTTAATCTTATTTCTAAGTGACTTCATTCCCTGGCTGGCTCTGCAGAGCGTTTCATCTCATCGCTTGTCTTTTAAGGACTTAAAGGCTTGCCTTCATAATAGCTGTTGGATTCTATGCCTCAGATGTTATTGCAGACAGAGTTGCCTTGAGCACTGTGTAGATGGTTTTTCCCCAGACTTGGTGATACCCATCACTGTGATCTTTTAGAGAGCCTTTGCAAGGTGAGGTGTTCAGAAACTGTTCCTGAAGAACCAGGGGGGAGGAAGGGTGGGAAGTCACCTTTTCAGTAGACTTTGCTTTTCTTGCATGTGGTCCAAAAATCCTACAGCCAGCTGTGCAGTGTCACAATGTCCAGATGTAGCAGTGGGCTTCCACTGTGCATCTCCGTCACTGGGTCTGCTCATCGTCAGTGCTGTCATCATTTGCTCCCTCAAATACAGGGAGAAGGACACAGCTGTAGTCACAAAACAGGCTTTAGTAGTTGCCAGAAATCCTAGAAATGCTCTTTGCTCGTGTTCCTCTTTCCTGCTTGATTGCAAGGAAAGGCACCATTTAGTAATGTGTTATGAATGAAAGCAGCAGCAAATTGAAGGATGTTGTAGTAGGTGACAACTGTTGGCTTTCTGTCCTATTATCATGTTTCTCTCTCCTCCTTCCTCCCTTCCCCTTACTAGGCCTATACCAGCCAGTTTGTCTCTTTGGTGATGTTTGCTCTCATGATGTGTGATGACAGAATTTCTATGCAAGAAAGACGCAAGGAAATCATGCGTGGTCTCAAAGGTCTGCCAGGTAGGAAAACACTGCGTCGATTCCATCTTGCCAAGTAATAATTAATGGCACAGGTGAGCCTGACAGTGCCTAAGCTTTGCATTTGAAAGATGGAAGGGTTGAGGTTTGTGCAGTGTGACTGTTAGTGGTAACTTTGCAGCTATATTCTCTCTGATGCCTTCAGAGCACTAAATTGGACTATTAAACACTGAGTCCAGTTCACTCTGCAAGTCACTGCAGTCTGTGTGTATGAAGTATAGGCAGTGTGTGCTGTTTGAGAGATGCAGGGTTATAAGCAGACACAACTTTGATTCTTCCAGACTTGATTAAAGAAGTGCTCAGCATGGACGACGAGATCCAGAAGCTGGCCACAGAGCTGTACCATCAGAAGTCTGTCCTCATCATGGGACGTGGCTACCACTATGCCACATGTCTAGAGGGAGCTTTGGTAAGAGATTTCTTTATTTGAAACCTCTTCAAGTGCACTTAGCTGTGGGCTTGGACTAGACACCTGGCTACAAGCTGATTGATTAACAGCAAGCAGCTGTGGTCTGCTGGCTGACCCAGGCTGAAGTAGTGTGTGAAATAACACTTGCCATACTGCTGCTGTTATTTCCGTGTGAAGATACCAATTCACATCATAGCTGCTGGCTGCAGTGGACTGAAATGTGTTTTCAACTTCAGCATTCACACTGGGAGTGTTTTGTGTCTATTTGTATCTATTTAGGGTAGGTATTAGGAGGAAGTTTTTCTCCCAGAGGGTGGTGATGCATTTGAACAGGTTGCCCAAGGAGGCTGTGGGTGCCCCATCCCTGCAGGCATTCAAGGCCAGGCTGGATGTGGCTCTGGGCAGCCTGGGCTGCTGGTTGGCGACCCTGCACATGGCAGGGGGGTTGGAACCAGATGATCATTGTGGTCCTTTTCAACCCAGGCCATTCTATGGTTCTATTTGGATTACAGACAGGGCACCCTGATAAAATCAATTCTTTAAACTGCTGGGGTGACATTCCCAGAAGTGCTCAGCATCCCAAACTGAGCACATCCCTCCTCCACAACCTGTCTATTGCAATTTTTACCTCTGAAAAGATTCCTTTTGGCACTGTGCTGTCACCTATGGACTTGCACACACGTCCTCTTTGCATTTACCTGCCCAGTTCCAGGCTGTGATGATGTATGCATTGACTGATGGCAAATCACAAGGCCTTATGAAAGATTATTTTTTTCCCCATCTAGAAAATCAAAGAAATTACCTATATGCACTCTGAAGGGATATTGGCAGGTGAGCTGAAGCACGGCCCTCTTGCACTGGTGGACAAACTCATGCCTGTTATCATGATCATCATGAGAGACCATACGTATGCAAAGTGCCAAAATGCTCTCCAGCAGGTCATTGCACGACAAGTAAGTACCTGCAAAAGCTTCTAGTGCACCAGAAATGCAGGTTTTAATATGGAAGCAGCTTTATAGGGCACCCTATCTATCTGCTATAGTGTCACTGCCTAAGATGTGAGTTCAATGGGTGGTCTCTGTGGGCTTTTCACATGCAGCTTTGTATAATATTGGGGAAAAAGTGGGAGGGAGACTGATTGGTATCTTTATTGTTAAATTTATGACAGTTTTTGCTACAAATCTTCCAGGGCAATAGAAGCTGGAGGCTGAGAGCTTTGTGGCACTGTGGGTTAGGTTCGAGATGTTTGTAGATAACTCCTGCAGAACCCACAGAGCTGAGCTAGTTTTCAGTTTTAACAGCATTTCAGTAGCTAAGAACGCAGAGCAACTTCTATTTGATGTGTGGGCTTTGTTTTTTTGAGCCTCTGGGATTTCCCAGTTCCGTCAGGTCGCAGAAAAGGGAACACTTCAGACTGTGCAGTCATGTATGCATGCAGAATGCACTGATTTTGTGTTTCAGTGAGAGGACGGCACTGACAGAAGGGAACAGATGCAGAAGCCTGGTGGGCTTTGTTTATCCTTTAAAATATGCTACAGGGATGCCCGTGTGATGTTAAGCTGTTTAGTTTTGAATTAAGAGAGAAGTTCTTGCTGCCACTGAGCTGAATAGAAGTGAAAAACAGAACATTCCAGACCTGTTTTAATTCCACATTTGCCTTTCCTTGTTTCAGGGGCGACCTGTCATCATTTGTGACAAGGAAGACATTGAGACAATTAAGAACAATAAGAGAACAATCAAAGTTCCCCATTCTGTGGACTGTCTGCAGGGGATCCTGAGCGTTATCCCCCTTCAGCTTCTGGCTTTTCACCTTGCAGTTCTCAGAGGATACGATGTAAGTATGATATTCTCTTCCTAATTCCCTTCCTCGCCTCTTGCATCTGTGTTTGCTACCTGCATGTCTGGAAAAAGTGTGTTGGGTGAGGCTGGAGGTCTGTGGGGGGTGTCTGTGTGACTGCTTGAGTTATTGGAAGCAGGTTAAAAGGTGGACCCAGCGACTGCAGAGGCTTTTTGTGAGCAAAATGTGAGGGCGGTCTGTGACACGTGGCTGAGAGCTGTGCAGTTTGAGCTGGGTTGTGTCTGTTTTCTGGTGCTGGAGGGCTGGTAGGGAGCGAAAAGGAAGCTAAAAAATCCACAGAAGGATGTTTGACATACAGAGTTGGTTTGTGTTGGTTATTTGATCATAACACAGGCACTGGCCTTTGCCCCTTACCGCAGTGACCTTCTGTATTTGAGATGTGTAACAGCATACACCAAAGGGGCTGAGTCCTTTGTTCTTGGCAGTCATAACAGCTGAGGTCGATGGGCTTTTTCTGCACTGATTATCCTAATTAATAGGGAAATCTGCTCAGTCGATTTCAATTTAAGCACAGAACCAACACTCCACACGTTACAGAGTTGTACACAAAGCAAGTGTGTGAATACTCACGAGCGTCTTCTTTCTCCTCCCTCTCTGCAGGTTGATTTTCCAAGAAATCTGGCCAAGTCCGTAACTGTAGAGTGAAAGATCATCTGAATCATAGGGGCAAAGGGGAAATAAGTGAAAGACTCTTTTTTGGTACCAAAATAACTTGATTTTAAAGTCCCCTAGGTAAATCTTATTTTGGTAAATGATTGTTTGTGTACGAGATCACCGTAATCCCATTACATTTAGTGATTGTCAAATTGATTCCACATGCTATGCCAACAGCTTGGGGTTTTTTTGAACAATAGGTTTCCATGAAAGCTATTAAATGGTTCTCTTTAAAGATTACTGAGTCTTCTAGGTAAAGGGCCCTCCACTTTACTTTCAGATACTGTCATTGTTTCTTATCCAGTGTGGCTCATTCCAATTGTTGGTGAGAAACCATTTGATGCGTTACCTGTCTTGCTCTCAGGCAGTGATACCAGAGTGTACAACTGGAACAGGAGCTGCTACTGGTCGTGGTCATGTTTGTGCAGGTATTTTAACAGTGGGAGAAACTGTAAAAGAGCATTTGGGTCAACTTCTGCCTCATCCATAAAAGGCGATTTGACTGAACTGTCTCAGCCTCTGAAGTTTTAGGCACGTGGTAAATGTGCTGAGGAAGTGATGTTGCTTCAGAAAGATGTTATCTATGCCAAATAGCAGCTGACAATCTCATAGAGCTGGGCCACGACACGCCGTGTGACACAGCAGCTCTTTGTAGTTGTACCCATGAAGATGGTGGAACTCAAGCCTTCAAATGCAAGTGGAAGCAGTGTCTGGCTCAGCACCATGGATGCCTACCAAAAAAAAGGAGGGGGAACAGTGCTCAGTTGGTGGTGGTGTTCATTTGGTTGGTTTTTAATTTGTTTTTAAACAAGCAGCCCTCTTCCTGTGTTGAGGGATGAAGGTTTTTCCCTCTCGAGCTGAGAGCTGTAGCAATGCAAAGAGATCATAAGGAATGGGCTTTATTTTGCTGCAGGTCACTTAATGGTTTCTGCCTTCTGTCCTTTGAGCAGGGAGAGCACTAAATCTCTCTCTGAGGCTTGCTGTGTTATACAGAGTCCCTGAAGTGCACGGGTTCTGGTTTATTTAGGTGCAGTTCATATGGTTGTGGTGTCATGTGTGGTTGTGTCAAATTGAGCTGGTGTAAAATTGGAGGGGATAAAACTTGATGGCCACGAAATAGGAACTTTGATAATGATTTTTTTAACAAGTTTGCAGAAGTTACGCAGAAAATACGCCTTCAAGATTTTAAACAAGTCATTAAAGGGCAGTTAATTGGGTGTTTCCTAATGCAAAAAGGTGAATTCCTACCAGCCTGATGGGTTTTGAATTAGCTTTATACATGCAAAAGCATGGTACAAGGTGGAAAGCAATGCTTGCTGAGTCCTGGTGAATATTCCAAACTGCTGCCCCTGGAAAACTGCTTTAACAAATGCAGTGTTTGGGGACCATCCACTACCATTAAACTCAGCTCTGGTGGGTGGTTTGCAGCAGAACAGGACTGCTCCAAGTGTTTCCAAAGACAGTGGCAATTCTGCTTGATATCAAACCTCAGTAACCTGTTTGACTTCAGTTCATAATCAGCTCGAGGCTGTTTCGTTGTGTTAAGGAGTGAAATGCTGCGTGCCTGGAAACGGTTTCTGAGAGCCAACACATATGTTTATTAATTTGTCTTCAGACTCTTTAATTTATGAATGCATTGTGCTGCCAGTTTAGGAAGTGTTGCATTGTATTTGTACAGCAGTTGCTGCTGACTCCTCCTCTGTGCCTCCACCTAGACACGACCAGTAGGCTGCCCTTCTTTGGAAGGGGGTAATTCTCCCAAAGGAACAGCAGGCAACGTGTTTTCAGTGCTAACAGTTTGGGGGCAGCTCCTCTTCCTGCTGCCACTCACCTTAGCAAGGGAAGCTGTGAACCTTGAGCATGGGGGCTGGGAGTCAAGAAAGGTTCTCCCATTGCCCAGCATAAGGACTTGCAGTACCACACCTTGTGTTCTTGTTAGCATGAGGTCTGATGGGAAAGAACCTGCAAGAGAATGGTTTGAAGATCTGTTCCTCCTATTCCGTTCAGAAGAAAAGCACCAAGCATTGCTTTGAGCTTGCCTTGTGCAGGTAATGGTCTGCCAGCTCACTCCTGGCAAATAGACATGGCAGAAAAGGTGGTCAACCTCTCAAAATGCAGATTGCTGTCCAGTAGGAGGTTGGCAATGTGGGCTGTTTAAATACTTATGGAAGTTGTGTACAAAGAGGACCAAAGAACAGGATTCTAAATGAGAAATGTAACGAGTCTGACACTCTCCTGTTGGATGTAACTGTACAGATACAGCTGAGCTCTCTGGTTTTAATGCTGTGATAGACAAATCCTTGTTCTCTGTAATTCTCCACGACAGACTCTTCATTTGTCTGAAGTAAGGTAGTGTTCACCCCCTGCATCCTGCAGGCTGCCAGCAAACTGCCTCAAGTGTACAAACTGCCATAACAGAGGTGTAGTACGTGCAGGTAGGACATTGTCATGCTTCAATGGAGCACACTTGCTATGAAGAATTTCTCTGATGAGCATGGTAGGGAATCCGTAAAGCATCTCGTTGTTAATTGCCATGCCAGTGTGAAGTCAGATTGTATAAAGGACTCTTCTTAGCTTTCCTTACCTCATTTTGTGTAGCCGTGTTGTGTTTGGATGAACAGATGGTATTTCTCTTTTTCCCTAGATGACTTTTAGAACGTCTCGTGATATTTATTAACAGCAGTCAGTCTTCTGCTCTCCAGAATGAATGTTTTGCTTACTGAGCCAGTCCGACTCCCTCCTCCTGATGGAGGTGTGCAGACATCCAGCAACCCCTCACTAAAATCCAGCCACGGGCAAACACCAATAAAGCCCTTTCTCATTTTGCATAGCAGCTGCCTATTACTGCATACGTTGGCCAGATAGGTTTTTCCTCCTATCTGCACTGAAGAAGGGCTGTACTCAGCTCTGGATTTGTCAGATGAGTGAGTACTGCCTGCACATACATCATTGCAAAGAGCCCAAAGCAGTGTTGGTATAGCCAGGTGTCTGTAGGGTGCAGTGATGGCTTGGGGATGCCCTTCTGGCCACATCCTTGTTTTAAAGTCTCTTTGTGTGTAAAGAGCTGTTCCAGTGAAAGCTCTGAGACAAGTGGGAGAATCTCATGCATATGACAACATGCAATCTTGCTTAATTAGTATCCCTAACGATAGCCTGGACAAACTGGGTTGGGTTAAGCTGCAGAGAGAGACATCTAAAAGCCCAAGGAGGACCAACATTAGTGCAGGATGAGGGTTTTCTGCCCTCTGGTAGCAGTCCTTGGCAGCACAAGCAGCAGCACGTAGGATGGATGGGGGAGCTGCAGTTTGGCACGTTGGTGTTTGGCTGTGGCTGATTTTAGATCCCTCCTGATGGTACCAAATTTGCCTCAAAAAGCACAGAGTCCCTCCACCAGATCAGGAAAAATAAACAAGGAATTGGGTTTGATTCAGAGGATAGAACAATTTGCCTTCCATTCAGTGCGTGTAAATAGACATTTGAAATGGCAGATACCACCATTTCTTCCCTCTGGGTCTGTTTGCCTCTGCTTGTACATATCCAGCTGGCTTGGTTTGTGGGGACCAGTCTGTACCTTGTTTCCTGTTGTGTGCTGTATGCAGAAGGTGTCTTATTTTGTCTGTAGTGTTTTATAATTTGGGTTCTGTCTTTTTGCTTACTTTTTTTGTATCTCACCCTTTGAATAAAATCAAGTGCCCTACATGAAACAAATGGAATTACTGGTCTTTAGTTAAATACATCAAGCAAGCATTTGTTTTCTTAGATAAAATGAGCAGCTTGGACATGCTCTTCTTAAAAAACACCTTTCCTGTGCAAGTAGTAAAGCCACAAGGCTGCTTTTGGAGGTTAGTGCCTTGAAACAAGGCACCTGTGTCCTTAGTAGCAATTAAAATCACAGAACTAGAGCTAGGAGTGAAGTGCCATTGATTTAGGGGCAGCAGTTAAATACATGTTATGGGGATGAAGTTATCTCAGTGGGGCCACCTGGCCAGGCCCATGGTTTGGGAGCTGCTTTTGGACAAGCCTGACCCCAAAGCTGTCCTTTTTCTCACCTATTTCCATGATTTTATTAACTATTTGGGATATATCACAGGCATTTGAAAAAAGAAAAAGCAAGCTGGCTCACCCAGATGGCCCATTCCATGCTAAAGAGGCTGTGACAAATCAGACCCATGCCTCAAGAGGGGGCAGGACACCTTTCTCCCACTCCCCCCCTCCTCAGGCCCATTTATTTCCTGTTAAAATCCACTAAAATATATTCCTGTGGTCCTCACAAATTCCTATGGCAACAACTTTTTACACAAACAAGCTGCTTGCCTGCATCTGGATCCTGAAAGTGGCGGTGAGCCCAAGCACAATGGGGGGCACTGAGGGTGTGGGTGCCCCATCCCTGGAAGTGCCCAAGGCTGTGGATGGGGCCCTGGGGAGGCTGAGCTGGTGGGTGGCACCCAGCCCATGGCAGGGGGTGGGGCTGGGTGGGTTGTGAGGTCCCTTCCAACCCAACCACGCTGTGATCTTATGGTTTTATGTGCTTAGAAGTTGGTTTCAGAGCAGACAGAACAGCCCCAAATCGCTCTGCAGAAGGGCTCCTCCCAAAAAGCAAAGGGCTGGGACAGCAGCATCTCCTCCAGGCACAGAAAACATCCTTTGCCCTTCTGATTTGGCTCCTGAAGCAGCTTAAAATCTGTCACATCTCTCTAAGAAGAGCCCAGCATCTCCTCACTGCACCCATCCCACTTGGGTTACCCAGTGGCCAACGAGCATCAGAGCAAACACTGCATGGAAAAGCAATAAAGCAAGGGGTTCTTTGGTGGCCATCTTCAGTTTGGCACCCCAGATAGCTCATGGTTATGGATTATACCCTGGTCACATCTCCAGACTTCCCTGTTTCCGCAGGTGGATCGCATCACTGCCCCCAAGGACTGAGAGCAGCTGCTTGCATGGAAGGAGCAAGGGCTGAGCTGCAGGCGGCCAACACCACAGCCCTGGGCTCTGCCTGCACCCCAGGGTGTCACCCAGTCCTGTCTGCTTGGAGTGGTTTGCAGTGAGGCATAGAGAACCCACCGGAGCAGTGTCACAAAGCACAGGTTATTCTGCTTGCATTTTGCATTGCATCACCTTGGTTTTAGGCTTTGAGCAATAAAATCTCCGTGGATGTTTTATTTTTATTTTTTAAAACAAATGCCTGAAGGGGAACATTCTGCTTTGGTGGTGCCAGTGTTTGCCTTTTCATGGAGGGTTCCTTCCCTTCTTGGCTTCTGCAGCCCAAGAAACAAAAGAGTTCATAGAATCATAGAAACATTAAGGTTGGAAAAGACTTCTAAGATCACCAACCCCAACCCTTCCCTACCATGAAAAGCCCATAGCAGCACTTGGTCCTTCAGCCACCACTGCGTGATCAGCCCTCATCTCCATTCAATCAATTTGAGCTGGTCTGGGGGGGAAAAATAGTTGAGTTTTCTGCTTGCTCCTAACCCAGGGCACTGTGCTGCTGCTTGGGCATGGTTCCGTTTGTCTGCAGCCCAAGCAGCACATTCGTTCCTGCTGCAAACTTGTGCAGCTGTGCAAGAAATTGCTCCTTGAGATAACATCCCCAACCCCTTCCTTGGCTGGAGGTCCTTCTCCAGCAGCCTGAGTGTATTCCTGTCTAACCTGGAGCGTGGGAAGCAATGCAGCAGCAAACCGCAGCGCTGCGGGGCTGCCAGCACACGGAGCATTGTATTCCAGCAACGGTAGAAGGGGAGGAAAAAAAGATGAAGTCAGGCATTTTTGGACAGGAACCACACGGGGAGAGGAGGGGACAATGGGAGTGGTGTAGGAAGAGCGAAGGACGTGACTTACTAACTGCTGTTTGTCCTCCTATAGGAGCATCCTCACACTGATTTTCCCATCTCCCAGAGCTGTTCTGCTGCTGCTGCACAGAGAAGTCAGCAATTGCAATGTTTGCACCTAAATCTGGATTATTATATAATAGGCTCACGAATTTTGCCTGCTGACACTCTGTAGTAAATGATCCCACGAGCTGATGCAATCCTTCCTATGGCTCCAGTCAGGCTCTGCATTTAACCTGCAGAACTAAGCGGGTTCCCTGGCAGCTGCCCAGCATTTTTCTCTCTCTTTTTTTTTGAGTTTCTCACACTTTGCTCTGCTTCTTATTTATTTAGTTTTATGTTGTGGGAATGTAGAAATGTGCCTCAGTAGATGATGGGTGGTCCAGCGCTCGGCTTTGGTTGGCGGCTGCTCAGCCAGATTGTTTCAGCAAGAAATCATCATCCCTAAGAGGTGTAAAGGAAAGGCCACGTCTCCTCCAGTCTGTATTTAGGCAAAACTCCCTGCAGGCAGTGAGGGGGGGCCCAGCACTTGGAGCATCAGCAGTGTCTCCAGATGTAAGTCCATTGTGTTGGGGGCAAGTGGCTCTGTCCATGGTAGAGGTGGGGATGCACAGATGGAGCAAAGTGGAAGACATGAGTGGAGGTCAATGTGTCTGAGTGCTGTGCTTGGGCTGGGGCAATCCCAGCCATTGGGACTGTGGGTGATGGATGAGGCTCTGGGCACATGGACTATGGGAGGTGCCCCAGCCCATGGCCGGGTTGGATCTGGGTTGGTTTTAATGTCCCTTCTAACCCAACCGTGAGCATACAGTGGAGCCAGGGAAGGGCACAGCACTGGTTGGGTGCAGCCCCTTTGTGTTCCTGTAGAATAGGAGAGAAATACCAGGAACAAACCCCCTCTGTTGGCTTCTTACACCCTGCATGCAGCAGCTTCGTTGTGATGGACGGCACAGAGTGAACGTGGCATTTCTTTGGCTCTCACTCGCATGCTTCTCCCCTCTGTCTGCTGTACATGACACGTGAGCTGCTTCTGTTTTATGGGGAAGTTTGTTAAAGGGCAGGCTTGGAAGGCTGGAAGCATGGCTGTGCAGCCCCAGCTGGAGCAGACATGAGATCAATATATATCTGGAGACAAAGGGAGGCTCTTGCCAAGAGAAAAATCAAAAGTTGTTTTGCACGGGGAGCCAGATTCCCTTCTAAGGCATCCTATACATCGAGGCTTAATCCCACAGTGCTTGGTTTGGCAGCAGTCCTGCTGTACCAAATGCACATTGGTGCTACACAAAGGGCAAACAGCACTGCCACGAGGAGCTGTGTCCCATGTCCTGCAATGGTGCAGCAATGACATGAGCCTCACTTAGGGCCACGCGTGCACCACCACTTTGCTGCACCATGTGTTATGCTAAGAAGAAATCTGTGGATTTTCCATGGTTTTCAGACCAGAGGATACAATTTCTGAAGCTCCTTCCATATCCAAGGTGCTTCTCGGGAATGTATGCAAAGCTTTTGGCTTTGGCCTTTCTCTCCCTGTTAACATTTGCATTTGTTCCCACGCGCCTTTGTCTGCCTGGAAACACGTTGGGGTGAGGTCTGATAGCATCCAGTCCCGAAAAGCAGCCAGAGCAGCCCTTTCTTCGTCACTATCTCTGATGTCTCCCATTTCTAATGGGCACTCTTTCAAACCGTGCCAATTTGGCCTCGGGTAAGTAGATAGAGTTACCTCCATATTTGCAGCATGACCTCAGCTTTCCTCCGCCTACTGCAGACTCTCTGGTTATTTAAAGAACCCACAGGAACCAACCCTGTGGGATTTTTATTATTTTTATTTCCAAAAATCCCCAGCAGCTATGCAGCCCATGAGACAGAGCTATGTGAGCTCTGCACCAGCCAAGATCCTGCCCACCAACAGCACTACTCCAGGAGTTGAATCCTCCCAGTGTAGCTTTCTCTGGACACAAGTGATGCTCCCGGAGCTGCCCTACAGGCTCCAGAGCTTTGCTGCTGTCCTGGGGATTGGCAGCATCACCAGGTGCTGGGCATAAATGGTTTCTCTTGCTGCAGGCTCACCTTTGGGCTTGTTTACAGAGAAGGAAACCAAATGGAAACCCAACATCATAGCATCACCAACCTTCAAAGCCCCATTGCATGGAACCTAAGGACCCCAGGTGTCCTTAGGGTTCCTCAGTGCCACATCCCCATGGTTGTTGAGCACCTCCAGGGACTGTGACTCAATGTCTCCTTTGGCAGCCTGTGCCAATGCATAACTGCTCGTTCAGAGAAGAAATTTTTCCTGATATCCAACCTGAATCCTGTCCATTTGGGTCAATTTTGGGTCAAAAAAGCTGCTTGTAAGGTCTCCTGCAACTGAAAAGAAGAGAACATTTGTCTGGTTTGCTGTCATGTTTGGAGGACAAGCTGTTGTCTGAGCACCCAGGATCGTAGCTTGCCAACATCTGCCTCTTTCATCTTTGATGGGTTATTGTCCCTATTCATTGCAGGGGGGCTGGAACAGATGACCTTTAAGGATCCCTTCCAACTCAAACGATTGCATGATTCTATAATTCACCTCTGCGTCCTTCTCTAAAAACAACTAAAAACAACCAAAAAACCCAACAGAACAAACAAAAATCCAATGGAAAAAAAAACCCCAAGCACAATAAAATAGTAATTTTGCAAGCCTTGGAGAGAAGTCTGGACCAAACCATCCACATCCCTACCCAGACAGGATCAGACAAGAGAGAATGACGTCAGTTTAACCTTCTGAGCTGCACGGTTAAGAAAACAAACAGAAAACTGTCTGAAGCTCCTGAAGTTATTTGAGTGCATTTTTAGCAAGAGCACAGCTCCCCTGATTCCATGGTAGCCTGGGAAATAGGCTTCTGTGATCAACACATAGATAGACATGAGGCTTAGCCCCTCAAAAAATGTTAAGAATTCACGTCATATCCCAGCAAAACAGAGATTCTCAAGTTCCAGTCAATGGAAACGTCGCCCATATATCTCTTGCTGGCTCCCCTGCTGCGTTGCAGGCAGATAAAAATACTCTTGAGCCATTCCTGATCTTTTTTCCACTTTGCCTAGGTAGGGTGGGATATTACACCGCAAGAGGCCGATGGGCAGATAAAGCTTTTTAAGGCTATGGGTGCTCGGATTTCACATTCCCCATCCCAAAAATGGGTTGGAGGTGTGTAGATGCACTCTATTTCTGCTCAGCTTTTAGTTTCCTCGAGATTTTTCCACCGAGGAAAACCATATAGGAAAAGGACCCCGACGTCCCATTGCCCAGTGGATGCTCGAGGAGACCGAGGAGCTCCAATGGAGGAAAGGACTGGGGACAGCTGAGCCATGCACACCCGGAGGGATGTGCCAGGAAGGATTTGAAATGGGAACGGAAAGTGGAACACAGAAATCCCCTTGCAATTGAAGTGACCTCATAGGCTAAGCTCAGTTTTCCACTCGCTGTGGTATTTCTGCATGCTGTTCTCCATCCCTATTAATTCCTCCAGCTCTGAAAAAGGCCCCACTAGTTAATGGCTGTGAAGAACCAGAAAAATCCCTGCTTGGGCTGAGGACAGGGTCAGCCCATGGCGTTCCTTCAGGCCACATCTGCACGCCCTGTGACACAAGAAAACACCTTCAAGAAATGATATTTCACCTTCCTCTGCTAGCAAGAGGGAGCTCTGAAAGCATTTAAATATTAAAAGATATTTAAATTATCTCAAGAAACATCAGCAGTTTATTCTGGCAGAGGGCTACTGGCTTTCAGCCACTGTCTGCGTGCAACGTGATTTATTCTGTTGTTTTTACAAGTGATTTTATGTCTGTTTCTTTAAAAAAGAGTGTTACATTCTTCAGCAACACGAACAGCAAAAAGAGGATCCTACCATGTCACGGCTGCTTCCACCAACCCCCTCTCAAGAGCCTTATCTATGAGTTGGAAGGGGCTTTCTTTGACAAAAATAGAAAGAAAAAAAAAAAGAAGAAGAAAAAAAAAAAAGGAGAGAAAAAATAAAAGAAGAAAAAATGAATAATTTGCTTTCCTGCCAAACAAGGAACTCTGCAGCTGCCCAAAGCCAGCCACGTGCTCAGCAGCACTGCACGCACAGCTCGTTGCATTGCACATGCTGTTCTAAAAACAGCATTTCTTAGGGAAATTTAGGAGGAAATTCATCATGATGAGGTCTATGAGGCCCTGGCACTGCTGCCCAGAGAAGTGTGGATTCCCCATCCCTGGAGGTGCCCAAGGCCATGGATGAGGCTCTGGACAACCTGAGCTGGGGACTCAGCCCACAGCAAGGGATGGGGCTGGGGGGCTGTGAGGTCCCTTCCAAACTGGTAGCTCATGTTTTCAGGAGCTAAAAAGCATGAATCATTTGCTGAAACAGGGCTGGATGTATTAAGGCTGAACTTCCTTGTGTTAGCTTTCTTTGTGTTAGTTTTCTTTGTGGAATAAAATATTCCAACGACATCAAAATCCAGGTGGGTGTTGGATCGTTAAGCAGAGAGGAAGAAAGAAGGGCCATCAGCAGATGTGAGAGGGAGCGTGCTTAGGTATTTTTAGCAGTTGTGCTTCACTTATACTTGCCCTTGTTAGAGATTGCTCAGTGAACTGCATTAAACACTATCCTGTGGTTGGGATGTGAGGCTCTGGGCATCACAGAATCACAGAATTGTAGAGGTTGGAAGGGAGTTCTGGACACGCTGCTGGCTCATGGTTAAGCTGTGGTCAACCATTGGTCAACTCCTGGTCAACCATCAGTCAACTGTTGGCCAACCATTGACCAACCACTGGTCAACCACTGGTCAACCAAGACAGCTGTACTGATGCAGGCAGCATAGACTGTGTCACCTCCAGATGAAAACAGCTTTTGTGTCAGACAGAAACGCACAAATTCCCAACTTTGAGTTCTCCAGGATGGTGGAAAGCTGGTTTAATGGGATAACTTGTTGACCAGGATTCTTCCCCGGTTGCTCCCTACACCTAGCCAATGAATCTCATGGAGCCCAGCGTAAATTTGTGTAGTTCTTTAATAATAACATCAAGGTCAGCAAGAATAATGACTGAATTTAACAAATGACACATGCAACAAACAGAGGGAATAAAACATCATTGCACAGCGCTGGTGACAGATATAATCCAACATCAGAGCAGAAGGCTTGTTTCTTTTCCAGCACCACATATAGGGCAATGTCACTGCACACAGATTGCTCCAAAGCCAGACATTACCCAAAATTAACAGTGACAGAAGATGCCTTCATGCACCAAGGAGCAGAGGAAGAATTCTGATGGCCACCAAAGCTCGTATGGGTGAATGCCTCAAAATGCAGCCAGCAATAATGTGTGATGTTAGCAATTATAGAACATTGGAATCTTTGTTGAATGCAGCTGCTCGGTCTGCTGGTGCACTGATAGAAAGCTTTGCTTGAATTAAACACAAAGGGATAATCAAAGTGATCTATTTTGAGCAAGGAAAACTGTTTATTAATGCCATCAGACATCTGTTTATTGCTGTTTAGACCGACCCTATATATGAGCATGTGAAAGTAGTAAACAGAGAGATCTGCTGAAGTCCTTTGAAATCGTGGAGCAGATGTAGTGCCACTCAGCTCCTTTTGATCTATAATGAGCCTTTACTTAACAACTGGCTAGTGTGGACTGATAGGCTGTGTAATGTGTTTCTAGGAAAGCTTTATACAGAGAGAATACATAGGGTGCCATAGATCAGCACATGGCACACCAGCTAATTCGACCTCATTTACATAGCATTAATTGTCCGTGAGTTCACTGCAATTTGGGCCCAGATTTTCACTCTTAATACCTTAATTGATGGTGGATGTGCAAAACTCTTCCCAATGCATCGAAGGTTGGGCAGCCTGGCGTCCTCGTGCCTCAATTAGTGCTACGTAAAGCAGGTGCTCGTCACTACAGGAAATATTTGTACATTTATAACAAAAGCCATACAACCATAAAGAAAAAAAAAATACAACAAGCACAGCTTGATACAATAACATGCCATGAAATGTCATTGGCTTTATAATAATTTACTACAACTTGAAAAATGTTCTTTTATCCACACGGGATAGGAAATGCTTCCATCTAACATATGGTAAGCATGCAGTAATAATATGTACAACAAAAGAAAAATTTGGAGTTTATTTTTTATTCATAAACAGGATGATTACATGGGGGGATTTTGCAGTGATTATTTTTCTAGCCCGATGTACGCTTCGTTTCGCTTCTTTCCTACTGTGGATTTTTTTTCCCCCCCTGTTTGGGGAGAAGGAAAATTCCTATATACACATCTGCAAGAAGTTAGCTTCAGTCATGGAGCATACAATGCTATTATTTTTTTCCCCAGCAGTAGCTTTAGATTGATGGGTTTATGCTTATTGCTTAATTGACACTAAAAAAAACCCTCAATGCCGTAATGCTGAAAATCAATCTCTTTTCCAACCTGTTTTGGAATACTGAGGTTCTGTGGAGGGAAATATTTATGGATGCTGTGTTACACCGTACTCTTTCAACATCTCACCAAATCCCATTCATCACCAGGGGGAATCCAACCAATTTGTGTCGGGGTGTTAAAGGCTTCCCACTCCAACGCGACCATCACAAAGCCATCTCATTGAACCAACTGCGCCTTCTACCCGATAGAACTTGACACAGTGAGTGGCAAAACTGGGTTTTGCTCCAAAGTGGGGACTGCTCTGTGCCGCCTGCAGACAAAACAGTGTTGGGGTGAACTGTCACCCTTCGAATGAGTCTTCGGATCCATTGTCGTTGCTGTGTTTATGGCACCTAAAAGTGGCACACTGACCGAACGTGGGTTAGCTTGACCCTGGGTCTCATGGTCAGGTTTCATTCACAGATGTCCTTACCAAGAGGCCCCAAGCCAGGTCTCCACTGAGTCTTTTTCATCTGTTCTTTTTCCTCCTTGAGCTTTTTTTTTTATCTTTTTTTTTTTTTTTTTAAATAGCAAGAAAAGCTAGAATTAATATTTCCAACAGCACTGAAGTAAGCACTTGGGAATGCATTTCTTTACCTGGTACAAAATGATACGAGCATGAGAACCCTTAGATATTCATAGTACAAGACAGTCTTACCCTTTATGACTTGGCAATTTCCAGTCCTTTCATGAGAACCAATCCTGACCGTAAAACAGAGACTGAAGCTCAGCGACCTCCCCTATTGCTATCACTAGGCATGTGCTCAGAAAGCTTGCTGTGATGTGTGCATAGGCTGTGGGGTGGAATACGGTGGGAGTCCCACGAAGAGGAAAGCATGGAGAAATGCATCCAGTGCATTTCTTGGAAGACCGATTCCCATCTTGCATCTGGTGTGGGATTTCTGCCATAGTCAACAACTGTGTAAAGAGGTGATGTTGCTGAGAGTTGACAAGAGTGAGTAAGCACGCTGGCTCTTTGAGTTTGGAAGACATCTGCTACTTATTCAGGAAGGGAAAACAAAGAATAAAAATCCATGTGGAAATATTTTCGGGGCAAAAGTACATAATTTACAGAAAAAACAGGAACGCATCAGTGGTAACCATTTCAAACTGACAATAACAAGGAGCCCAAGCAGACTGGATTTAGAGGAATCGATACGCCTAGCCACCTGTTTGTACTCAGAAACTTTCCTTTAAGAATGGAAAACAGCATTAAATTACAGCGCTGAACTGCTGAGGTGTTAATTAGATGGACGTAATTAGTCTAAGCCAAATGCAAAGACTCTTCTGCCAACCAGACCCTTCCCAGATTGCTGTGAGCCCCTCTGTCCTGCTGGGAGCACCGACCTGCTGTGTCTCACTCCTGTCCTCATGGGAGGAGGCTGGTGATTCATTGATTGACTGCGCTGACTGATTTCCCACGTGATCCATTTGCCTGGTGGCACTTCGTTTTCATTCACCTGCACTTCCACATCCCAACATACCCCAGACCAGACACCAGAGACCTACCCCTTCTCCTTTTTGGACCCTCCATGGTGACCTTCCCTTCTCCAATTCACAGGCCATGGGAACAGCTGCCCACCATCAATTCTGCTCCAGATTTATGGGGTTTCTGTGCTTGCAGACCTGCTGTTGTCCTTATTCACCTGGCAGCTGGCATGCAAGCTGGCTTTCTGTCATCCCTTGAGTCTCATACGGTGAATTTGTGCAGATGTCTTCAGGATGCTCCAAGCCTTTGCACCTGAAGGAGCCTTTTGCAGCCCTTCCCTGGGGAGAACCTTCAGCCATTTTCCCAATTTATCCTGGAATCACTGTGATGAGGCGTGGGGAAGCCTTGCTGAAACAGAGCTGGAGTCACTCGCCTTGCTTCTGCAGTCTCTTGGCTTTTCTTGCTTCGATAGTTTGGTGGCACTGATGCTCAAGGGGTTTTAAAGACAACAGAAAACGAAAGGAGAAAGGCGACNGAGAAAAAATAAAAGAAGAAAAAATGAATAATTTGCTTTCCTGCCAAACAAGGAACTCTGCAGCTGCCCAAAGCCAGCCACGTGCTCAGCAGCACTGCACGCACAGCTCGTTGCATTGCACATGCTGTTCTAAAAACAGCATTTCTTAGGGAAATTTAGGAGGAAATTCATCATGATGAGGTCTATGAGGCCCTGGCACTGCTGCCCAGAGAAGTGTTGATTCCCCATCCCTGGAGGTGCCCAAGGCCATGGATGAGGCTCTGGACAACCTGAGCTGGGGACTCAGCCTACAGCAAGGGATGGGGCTGGGGGGCTGTGAGGTCCCTTCCAAACTGGTAGCTCATGTTTTCAGGAGCTAAAAAGCATGAATCATTTGCTGAAACAGGGCTGGATGTATTAAGGCTGAACTTCCTTGTGTTAGCTTTCTTTGTGTTAGTTTTCTTTGTGGAATAAAATATTCCAACGACATCAAAATCCAGGTGGGTGTTGGATCGTTAAGCAGAGAGGAAGAAAGAAGGGCCATCAGCAGATGTGAGAGGGAGCGTGCTTAGGTATTTTTAGCAGTTGTGCTTCACTTATACTTGCCCTTGTTAGAGATTGCTCAGTGAACTGCATTAAACACTATCCTGTGGTTGGGATGTGAGGCTCTGGGCATCACAGAATCACAGAATTGTAGAGGTTGGAAGGGAGTTCTGGACACGCTGCTGGCTCATGGTTAAGCTGTGGTCAACCATTGGTCAACTCCTGGTCAACCATCAGTCAACTGTTGGCCAACCATTGACCAACCACTGGTCAACCACTGGTCAACCAAGACAGCTGTACTGATGCAGGCAGCATAGACTGTGTCACCTCCAGATGAAAACAGCTTTTGTGTCAGACAGAAACGCACAAATTCCCAACTTTGAGTTCTCCAGGATGGTGGAAAGCTGGTTTAATGGGATAACTTGTTGACCAGGATTCTTCCCCGGTTGCTCCCTACACCTAGCCAATGAATCTCATGGAGCCCAGCGTAAATTTGTGTAGTTCTTTAATAATAACATCAAGGTCAGCAAGAATAATGACTGAATTTAACAAATGACACATGCAACAAACAGAGGGAATAAAACATCATTGCACAGCGCTGGTGACAGAATATAATCCAACATCAGAGCAGAAGGCTTGTTTCTTTTCCAGCACCACATATAGGGCAATGTCACTGCACACAGATTGCTCCAAAGCCAGACATTACCCAAAATTAACAGTGACAGAAGATGCCTTCATGCACCAAGGAGCAGAGGAAGAATTCTGATGGCCACCAAAGCTCGTATGGGTGAATGCCTCAAAATGCAGCCAGCAATAATGTGTGATGTTAGCAATTATAGAACATTGGAATCTTTGTTGAATGCAGCTGCTCGGTCTGCTGGTGCACTGATAGAAAGCTTTGCTTGAATTAAACACAAAGGGATAATCAAAGTGATCTATTTTGAGCAAGGAAAACTGTTTATTAATGCCATCAGACATCTGTTTATTGCTGTTTAGACCGACCCTATATATGAGCATGTGAAAGTAGTAAACAGAGAGATCTGCTGAAGTCCTTTGAAATCGTGGAGCAGATGTAGTGCCACTCAGCTCCTTTTGATCTATAATGAGCCTTTACTTAACAACTGGCTAGTGTGGACTGATAGTCTGTGTAATGTGTTTCTAGGAAAGTTTTATACAGAGAGAATACATAGGGTGCCATAGATCAGCACATGGCACACCAGCTAATTCGACCTCATTTACATAGCATTAATTGTCCGTGAGTTCACTGCAATTTGGGCCCAGATTTTCACTCTTAATACCTTAATTGATGGTGGATGTGCAAAACTCTTCCCAATGCATCGAAGGTTGGGCAGCCTGGCTTCCTCGTGCCTCAATTAGTGCTACGTAAAGCAGGTGCTCGTCACTACAGGAAATATTTGTACATTTATAACAAAAGCCATACAACCATAAAGAAAAAAAAAATACAACAAGCACAGCTTGATACAATAACATGCCATGAAATGTCATTGGCTTTATAATAATTTACTACAACTTGAAAAATGTTCTTTTATCCACACTGGATAGGAAATGCTTCCATCTAACATATGGTAAGCATGCAGTAATAATATGTACAACAAAAGAAAAATTTGGAGTTTATTTTTTATTCATAAACAGGATGATTACATGGGGGGATTTTGCAGTGATTATTTTTCTAGCCCGATGTACGCTTCGTTTCGCTTCTTTCCTACTGTGGATTTTTTTTCCCCCCCTGTTTGGGGAGAAGGAAAATTCCTATATACACATCTGCAAGAAGTTAGCTTCAGTCATGGAGCATACAATGCTATTATTTTTTTCCCCAGCAGTAGCTTTAGATTGATGGGTTTATGCTTATTGCTTAATTGACACTAAAAAAAACCCTCAATGCCGTAATGCTGAAAATCAATCTCTTTTCCAACCTGTTTTGGAATACTGAGGTTCTGTGGAGGGAAATATTTATGGATGCTGTGTTACACCGTACTCTTTCAACATCTCACCAAATCCCATTCATCACCAGGGGGAATCCAACCAATTTGTGTCGGGGTGTTAAAGGCTTCCCACTCCAACGCGACCATCACAAAGCCATCTCATTGAACCAACTGCGCCTTCTACCCGATAGAACTTGACACAGTGAGTGGCAAAACTGGGTTTTGCTCCAAATTGGGGACTGCTCTGTGCCGCCTGCAGACAAAACAGTGTTGGGGTGAACTGTCACCCTTCGAATGAGTCTTCGGATCCATTGTCGTTGCTGTGTTTATGGCACCTAAAAGTGGCACACTGACTGAACGTGGGTTAGCTTGACCCTGGGTCTCATGGTCAGGTTTCATTCACAGATGTCCTTACCAAGAGGCCCCAAGCCAGGTCTCCACTGAGTCTTTTTCATCTGTTCTTTTTCCTCCTTGAGCTTTTTTTTTTATCTTTTTTTTTTTTTTTTTAAATAGCAAGAAAAGCTAGAATTAATATTTCCAACAGCACTGAAGTAAGCACTTGGGAATGCATTTCTTTACCTGGTACAAAATGATACGAGCATGAGAACCCTTAGATATTCATAGTACAAGACAGTCTTACCCTTTATGACTTGGCAATTTCCAGTCCTTTCATGAGAACCAATCCTGACCGTAAAACAGAGACTGAAGCTCAGCGACCTCCCCTATTGCTATCACTAGGCATGTGCTCAGAAAGCTTGCTGTGATGTGTGCATAGGCTGTGGGGTGGAATACGGTGGGAGTCCCACGAAGAGGAAAGCATGGAGAAATGCATCCAGTGCATTTCTTGGAAGACCGATTCCCATCTTGCATCTGGTGTGGGATTTCTGCCATAGTCAACAACTGTGTAAAGAGGTGATGTTGCTGAGAGTTGACAAGAGTGAGTAAGCACGCTGGCTCTTTGAGTTTGGAAGACATCTGCTACTTATTCAGGAAGGGAAAACAAAGAATAAAAATCCATGTGGAAATATTTTCGGGGCAAAAGTACATAATTTACAGAAAAAACAGGAACGCATCAGTGGTAACCATTTCAAACTGACAATAACAAGGAGCCCAAGCAGACTGGATTTAGAGGAATCGATACGCCTAGCCACCTGTTTGTACTCAGAAACTTTCCTTTAAGAATGGAAAACAGCATTAAATTACAGCGCTGAACTGCTGAGGTGTTAATTAGATGGACGTAATTAGTCTAAGCCAAATGCAAAGACTCTTCTGCCAACCAGACCCTTCCCAGATTGCTGTGAGCCCCTCTGTCC
>JACDJE010000465.1:131304-155846 GCA_016647715.1 Pavo muticus | reverse complement strand
AGATAGGGGCTGGGGGAGGAGGGGGCAGCGGGTAGGCGTTGTTGAGGGGGTATTTGGGGGGAGCGTCGGCGTTCTTCACTCGGGTGAAATTGATGCAACGGCCCTGGAAGAAAAGAGAAGAGGAAAAGCAGAGTTAGTGATGGAAGCTGATTTCCCTGCACATATGGAGCCAAAAAACTGCTTTTCTTGCTGTTCTGTGAGAACGGTGCTAAGCTACAGTTTGTTGTACGTTTTTAAACAAAACCTTTGCCCTCTGAGCTATTCCTTTTTCTTTTTTCCTCCCGAGTTCCAACCTGCAAAAGATCCCACTGTAAATACTCAAATGTCAGAATCAGCACTATTGCATTATGGATTCATTCTTTCAGATATGAAATCATCCAAAAAGGCACTGGAGGATTTCTGAGCCTGTCCTTTGTTTTTTGGATCTGCTTTCCTCCTCCTTCTCCCACAGTAAATGTTCTTCCTGGTGAAAAGATGCCAAATGGAGCACTGAGTTCACAGAGCCCTTGAATCATAAAGGTTGGAAAAGACCTCTAAGATCACTTAGTCCAAGCATCTCCCCACCGTGCCCACTCAAAGAGCCATGGAATCGTTCAAGTTGGAAGAGACCTCTAGGATCCCCAAGCCTGAGCCCAACCCACCCCATCATGCCCACTGCCCACATTCCTCAATGCCACATCCCCATGGTTCTTGAACACCTCCAGGGACGGTGACCCCACCACCTCCCTGGGCAGCCTATGGGCAAACAGTGTGGAAGAGGAACCCAAAGTGAAGGAAGGGAGATGCTGGTAGAAAGGTGCTGGAAAAAGGTTTGATGAGGATGAGTGGAGATGGTGTGGAAGGGACTGACACACAAAGAGATGTAGACGGCTCCACTCCGAGCACGCTGCCAATTCTATCATCACGCTCTGCAGATACCAAGAAACATCTGCCTGAGCCGTTCAGCAGAGGAAAGTGGATTCCTCACTGAAGTATGTAGAGCAGCCCACAGCTGAGCGCGGGTTGTCTTGTGCAGGCAAAGGTCTTTTAAGGAAAACAAAGATTTCACAGCACTCATTCCCTGTGAGCATCACCTCGGAGCTGCTCCTTCTGGTGGGAGCTGAACCCCCTGCATGGCTCAGCCCGAGGTGTCTGTCTGAAAGAAGTGCCTGTGGCTTCAGCTCAGGCTCTCCTCGAGGAATGGGGCTCCAGGGCAAAGCAGAGCCCCATGGCGTGGCCAGAAATCCCCCTGCAGAGCAATTGGGCAGAGGGAAGCCTGAACTGAGCACACCGCTGCCTCAATTCAATGTTCCCTCCGTTCTGTTTGCTCTTTGCAAGCTGGTGTCTCAGCCTTAATGTTGTTTTAATGCACTTAGTTGTGATTTTAAGTAAACACTAGGGGGTAGGCCTGCTGAGTGAGTCAAAGTCTGAACCCAAGTTAACCAATTCTGCACAGAGAGAAACAAAACACGAGGATGTTTTCCTTGTTCTGGTTCCACGCCTCCTGCAATGGAACTTCAGCAGTTTCAAACTATTGCTTGTACCAGTTTTGTTTTCTTTATTTATGTTGAAAATAAAATAAATCCGAACGAAAAGCAGCAGTCCAGGAATTCCAGCCAGAGAACAAAAAGTTGCAATTGTTTTTGCGTGGAGAGTTCCTCTGTCTGGATGCTCCAGGGGTGAGGTTATGGTGCTGCGGATCCAAATGGAACTGAACACTGCCCAAACTACATTCAAGAGGATGCAGTGACACTCAGAAATCTTTGGGGCCGGGGTCAGGGCAGGGCTTGAGGGCTGAAAACCATCTAGCATTCATGGCAATGCCCAAGGCATGGTCCACAATGATATCATGCCCTTACAAGCTTTGACTTCACTGGCAAAGATTTGACTTCGATGAGAGCTGGCTCGGACAGCTCTGCAATACCATCATCATAAAAATGGAGCTAGCAACTCATGCCAGTGCAGAGCTGCACTGTGTTTTACATTCTTTCTTGCAGCCAGCTACCACCTAGTGATCCCGTGTCCATGTATACTGCTTATACGCATGACTAATGGTCTCTCTTCCCCTCTCTTCTTGCAGTGAATTGATACCTGTTGAGCAACGCTTCCTACTGCTGTGCAATGGGTAGTTCTGCGGGGCATCCAGCAACACTGGAGGACAGACAGAGTTCAGCCTTCCTCCTTTCATGTGAGCCAACAGTTCTTGTGTCATTGCTTGACATTTCTCTCACCCATGCATATGGGAGGGAGAGTGCCAGATAGCAGTTTGGAGTTCAGAGTGGATGTTGGCAGCTACACTGCCTCAGAGGAGATAGATGGAGAAACCAACACCTCCCAGGGAAGGAGAACTGCCAGACTGAATGACAAGGACATACCAGGAAACAAATTACCATGCCATTACACAGGAGAGGCTGAAAATTTAGTGAAATTCTGGCACAGAGAAGAGTGGGTGCCCCATCCGTGGAGGTGCTCAAGGCCATGGATGGGGCCCTGGGCAGCCTGAGCTGGTGAGGGGCAACCAGACCTCGGCAGGGGTTGGAACTGGATGGTCTGTGAGGTCTCTTTCAATCCAACCATGCTGTGATTCATCTGGCAATCTGATAACAGACAGAAGGGGAGGGGTTGTGCTAGCCCAGTGTGCCTGTGAGTGGTTCTGTGCTGTTTTATCTGGATGAGTGTCTGGATGAAGGTCAAGTTGGCTGCCTTATGACCCATCCATTCAAGCATTTACACATTTCTCCACTGCCAGCACAGTTCAGTTCATCCTCCAGATGATGTGACCAGTTAGAGACCCTCTAAATATCTGTGCTGAAATGTCTTGTTCAACCTTGGGGGCCTGGATGCAAAACCAGAGTGTGTGTCTGAGATGCAGCAGGGAAGAGGAGTGCACGGTCTCCCTACAGCCAGTGGAAGGATACGGACCTTCATATGACTGTATTACAGGAGGGGCTCAATGGCCACCAGTGAGAACCCCCTCTTGGCTATCCACCAAAGTCTTCTTTCTCATCCAGATGCCCAGATGGACATCAGATGGATGTGGAAGATGTTAGCAGAACATCCAGGAGGCAAGAAAAGAACCCATTTCCAACAAATGGATCCTTAAACAGAAGTCACCTCTCATTCCAGGAGAAAAAGCTCCTGAACCAGATTGTACCACAGCTTTGAGAAGAAGAGCAGCCAATTCTATTGGCCTTTCAAGCAGAGAGACAGTAGTTGGAGATATAGAATGAAGAATCGAAGGGAATATGCTGTATATTGAAGGGCTGCTGTGCTGAACGCCTTGGCTAGGTTTCACTTCCCTTTCTGCAGCCACAACGCTTCAGGGGGCAGTCACAGCTGTGCCTCAGCAGAGACAATTGAAGCAATATGAAGACATTATTACATCCTAAATTTAGTGGAATCAGCAAAATCAGCCAGGCAGATTCACTCCAGCATTTTATGTTGTTTTTCTAAAGAGTACTGCTTGCAGGCATTTGCATAATGAATTCTGCTCTGAGTGGCTTTGCTCTTTCACCTTCAACAGCTGATTGCTTTTGGGATGGAGGCAGGCAGTGCTGCCTCTGGGCCAGCCAACATGGGGCCACTGGGGACCGAGTGCTCTGACTGCAGGCCTGGCCCTGCCAGCACTTTGCACGCAGGGTGCCGCAGGGCCGCATGTTCGATCCAAGCTTTTCTCTTTGTTCTTCACATCTGGCTGGCTGGGGAGTGCTGCTAGGGTCAGAAGAGAGGGCAGGATGTGGGGAGAGGGGACATCAGGCTGCCGAGGTCATGGCACAGGGTGACAGCGACTGCGTGCTCGAGGGAGCAAGCTGAATGTTGGTGTCTTGGAGGCGGATCTGGCAAGCAGAGATGTGAAGAGCAGAGGATGCATTGGTCAAGCTGTGGCATTTCCTAGGAATTCCACAGCCTTGCCTAAGCCAATTCCCACCTCCTCCTGCCTCTCTTTCTGTTCATCTGAACCAGCTGAGCTGCCCACAGTGCTATCTGCACAGCCCTGGCTTGGGATCATAGAACTACAGCATGGCTTGGGTTGAAAGAGACCTTAAAGATCACAGAACTATAGAATCACAGAATGATTGGGTTGAAAGGGACCTTCAAGATCATAGACTCATTGAATCATAGAATGGTTGGGTTGGAAGGGACCTTAAAGATCACAGAACTATAGAACCATAGAATGGTTGGGTTGGAAGAGACCTTAAAGTCCACCCAGCCCCAACCTCTGGCATGTGCTGGTTGCCATCCAACAGATCAGGTTGCCCAGGGTCCCATCCCACCAGACCTTGAGCACCTCCAGGGATGGCACACACTGAACCCCAGGTGGTGCATACCCTACCCAGCACTGGGGAGGTATCTCTTTAACAGAGAAAGGTTGAACACATTTTTCTGAAAATGAAGACTGTTTCTGTTTCTTTTGGTTTCCTATCAATCTGGAATGAATACCTGGAAAAATACCAATATTTTAAGACTGTAAAACACTGGGACTGGCTTCTGAGTTTAAATAGAGCTGTTGGAAAAGATATGATCCTTACTGTTGTTTTGTAAGGTTCATTAGTAATTCAAACTTTCCAAAAACAATAACCTAGTTTATCCTGTTGTTACAAGAAAGAGGAGAGAAATAAAAAGAAATACAAAAATCAAGAGTAAAGAGCAGAAAGAAACAGAAAGAAAGAGGAGAAGGAAAAGGAAAGCGGAAGAGGGAAGAAAGTTGAAAATTAGTGTGTGATTTGATACTCAGTTCTGAAACAGGCACACACGAAAGCTTCTAGGAGAAAACCATCAAAATGAGCAACAGGAAAGCATTAAATACACGAAGAGATACCACTAGACTCTGGAAAGAGATTCATTCCTAAAGTGTAGCTACTTTCAAAGCAAAGCATGTACGCGGATGCAAGGTGATAGCGCTGAACAGGACGAGCCCCACCGAAGACAAAAGGTGCTTGGTTTGAACCCAGCCCAGGCTGGAGCCTTCCATGAACATTTCTAAAAATGTGCTCCTTTGTGCCAGGACACACTGGGAAAAAACCAGGGCCAAGATTCCCACTACCATGTCATCATCTGGGGAAAGCAGCGGTCGGGGAGCTCTTGGGCTCCCGTCAAGATAACCCAAGCCCCAAAGGGTTTCTGCTATGTAATGGGATCCTGAGAGCTTGAGATATCCCTTCTTTCATGACCTGAGCTGGCAGCGTGCTGGCTTCCAAATCACACAAGGGTGTCTGGAGACACTTTTAGGAAACCGTTGACTAGCTTCTGGGCTTTGTTAGCCAGCCACTCTCGGTGAGATCAGCCTGTGTTGAGTGTGCTTGGCAATGCCAGGAAGCACTGCCTCCTGCAGCAAGCACACTAATTACACGGCTACCTCTGTATCTGTTAGTCACCAAAGAGCTATTAAAACCGTCTCGTTTTGTGATAAAACATCACCGCAGCACAACCATTCCCATCTGTCTTTCATTACACAGCCTTGAACTCAGTGTTGCTCATAAAACCTACCATTCCCAAGGCATTCCAGCCACCTCGTCCACTCAATAATTTAGAGGCTCGATCTATTTTCTCCCTAAATTAAGAGGATGATTTCCATCAATAAGAGGGAACTTTGGGTCATGACTTTTAATGACCTGCTCTGTTATTGTAGAGGCAGCACTGAAAACTATGTGTCATCATGGCTTAACCTAGAAGACCTCGTGAAAAGTATTGCAGAGCGATGAAGTCTGAAGCAAGATTCAGAGCCTCCTGTCAGGTCTTCGTACTACAAGCTGTCCTGGATTTTCAGCTCCCATGAAAAGAGTGGTACAAAATGGCATTTCCACTAAGGAGGTGGGATTTGCCCCAGATGAGAGCAAAAAATATGTCCCCAAAATAGTGGGCTGTATCACAGGCAGCGTCCTATGCTGCAGATAAGCATCCTGTCTAAATTTAGAAGAAAAAAAAAAATAAGGATCAGAAAAGCTATCATTCTCTGATCTTCCTCAATTCAGTGATTCTGTGATGTCTTAGATATGGTTTGGCCAATTCAGATATTCAGGCAGTGGTTTGTATTTGTGCAATGGTTTGTATTTGTACTTACGTGATCCGGTTCTGTTCAAGCAACACAAAAGCCACGTATTTTGAAGGCTAAAAGAAAATACTTAAAACTTCATGAAGTGTTGCAGTTTTTGCAGAACTCTCATAGAATTTGCCCAGCGAGGTCATGGGTCCCCCATTCAAGGCATTCAAGGACAGGCTGGATGGGGCTTGGAGCAACCTGGTCTAGTGGGAGGTGTCCCTGCCTACAGCAGAGGGGTTGGAATTAGATGGTCTTAAAGGTCCCTTCCAACCCAAACCATCCTTTGATTCTGTGATTTGAAGTAAGAGCTGTATAAACTCAGTCATGTTGGCTTGTGACCAACGCATGCCTATACCTACGTATATAGCACTGTACATCTGAGGGCCCCACAGCACAAAGAGCAGTTCTACCAGTTCAGCCTCCAGCTGAAATCTTACTCAGAAGCTTACTCATAGCTTTGGGACTGCAAACGACTCTTCAGACCTACCGCAACCAAGATAACACCCATTGCTCTGCCACTCTCTGCCACTTGGTATCTGCAACTATATCATGCAGGACTGACTGAGCTGGGGAATCTATTGAAAAGAAAACATTCAAACTCCTAAGATAAGTGAAACGAGATGATATAGGCTTCTACTGTGCCAAATTCAAGTGTGGGAATGAGCGTAACAACTACAGTCTTTGGCTTCTGCCAGAGTTTGGGAGCGTGGCTCTTTCAGCAATGAGTGGGCATTTTTGTGTCAGCAAACAGGCCTGATTGCTTTTGCAGGAGCTAGATTTGGCTTATTTACACTGTGAGACTAGTGTCATTTCCAGGAAGATCTGGTCACTCTTCTCATAGTCTTTCTGGAAAGAGGTAGCTCGTCTTGGAGAAACACTGCGTGACACATCAAAGACACTGCAGGACTATAATCTTTCATCTGGAGGTTGAGTAACAAAGTCAACTGGGTATAAGGAAAGGAGAAAAATTCAAATGAAAAACAAAACACATTATTTTGGCAATGATAACTGGAATAATTAATCAGAAGTAGTGGTAAGCATCCCTCTGGACGGGAAGGAAGAGCCAGCAGGGTAGTGCCAATGGCTTGAGAAAATAGGAGTTACTGCCTGCTGAATACTGTCCTACCAGTAGATAGTGAGTAGCTCCCATCCCTGCAATCCCTGGATTCACCTTGGCTTCCTAAGCAAACCTGTTGAGGTTCAAGGCATACCCTTGTAATTCTGCATAGGGGAAGGTCTGCCTCGGATCAAGACGTGAGTGGGATGCTCCCTTTGCGAGCTGGCTGTTCTCTAATTCACAAACAGAGGTCCAGCATTTCCAGAGCCAGCCCAGGGCTTTGTTTTTACAGGCATGAGCAGTCCTGCAAGCTGATGGGCAGATCACCTGGCTTTTGGCTTTGGAGCTGTTAGTTCCACGAAAAACAGCTGATGTTGAGGTTAACTTTTCCACAGCTATTACTGGAAAACCACGCTGCAATATTATGCACAGAAAGGTTACAATTTTGTTCCCAAGCTTTGCAGCCTGTCAACAGAAACCTGTTAGCAGAGACTTAACAACGGGTTAAACAATGGCTCCTCATGAGTGCCCATGCATTTCTGAATCTGCCAAAAGAAGAACCATAGCAAGCAGCAGCCCAGCAATGTACAGGTGTGTGGGTTGACCTGGAGTCCATAGGGCTGGTCTCATTCTCAGGTCTGAAAAGGGAAATGAGTCTGACAATAGAAGCATGGTAATCTGCAATTGCATCCTCTGCTTCCTGCTCTTTGTTTCAGAGAGCTGTGAAAGAGCAAGATGTGAAATCAGACAACTACCTTAAATCTGAATTTCCTCATCTTTAAAATAGATCTTTAACTCAAAATAAGAGAGGATCGAGGGGGCTTTCCACAATATCTTTTGCTCCTGCACATATATCCATATCTGAATAACAATAAGTAACCTTCCCCATATTACCATTCTTGACTATTACACTTCTTGACTTTCAGTATGACTTGCTGGAGGTACGTGTGGCAGAATTTGCTCGTAAGTATCCAATCATGAACAAATAATTACGGCTTCTGGGATGTTTTCGTTGGATTTGTGCTCTCCAAGCAAAGGCCCCAGCTAGCTGCTACATATCTGTTTCTTGATAGCACTCTAATAATGCAGCCTTAAGTTAAAAACAGTATTTCTGCATGCCAGCAATACTTAATGGGCTTTACAGTTCCTCACGAACCTGCTAACAGCCGAGTTTATTGCAGTGCATAATGATGACCAACTGGTGCTAACACAAACAAAGCACTAAGTCCACCTGGTCTTGCTTTAAGACTCCTCCAAAATACCCCTTTATGGGTGTATGTAAAACCATGTGAGAAGCAGAGCCTTCAGCGATCAGGATAAGTCCTCTTTCTGAGCCCTGGACCACAGGTAGAGCATTTGATGTCAGTGCTTGGGTTCTGGGTAGCTCTGCATGCCTAGAAAGTCCCTGGATGTCCTCTGGTGGCTGATGTAAGACTCAGGGTTCCCCCTACAAGTTCTCCATGCAGATGGGCCCAAACAGTCCAAAGTTTTCAGCTGGAGTAGCTGCTCACTTTTAGGAATCTGGAAGCCCACAGGAAGCAATGACCTTTCCTTCCCATAAGGATAAGCTCTACTGGAAGTTGCATGAGGGAAACACACTACAAGTGCAACATCAACATTCACTCAGCAAGAACTACGCATGGCAGAGACACGTTTCTGACATCTGTGACAAGGTGACTCTGCATCTAAATCCTCCCCTTCCTCGTACAGGAGTTTCACTTTCCATGGTTTTACTCATATTCTAAGTGCCTAAAAACACCCACCCACCTAGCTTGGGGCTAGGGAGGGTGGGAGGGGGTGAGGTATTGGAACAGAAACTCAGGCACTGACCTTCATATCAATAGGAGAAGTGGTCCTGAGCCAGTTAGTGAGCCAGTGAGTTTCCAGGGGAAACTCACCCACCAACCTACACTGTCTGTTCCCAGACAGCCATCCCTGACATGCACAGATACATTCACCCCCCTCTATAACGGCAAGGAGCTCCCAGCTCATGCAGCAGCACTGCCTCTCTCTTTGCGGTTTAGATTTCATTTCCTTCCATTTCAGCACTGTGTGGGGCGTGAGAAACGATTCGTTATTTCCCAGAGAGGGCTTTGGAGGCACACAGCTCTCTCCAGCAGTCACGGAAAGGAGGCTTGATTTTCAGAGAGTCTGAATTTGCCAGAGATAAGACACATTCCTCAAGAGGCAGAGCAGCCAGTGCTAATCTCTTCTGTGAAAGACCCAATTATGTGCAGCAGATTAAGAGTTTTTCACATATTATTTTTTTTTTTAAAGCATACAAATGGACTGAGAAGAAGGAAAAGTTGCTAGAAAGTGGTAATGATTCAGGCTGCTTTCTTTCCTTCTCTGCATTTTTGAGACATGACGATGAGTGCCCAGTCAGCAAGAAGTGCTCTCCCATGAACTGAGAATCACAATCTGCAGAAACAGGTAAACCCGGGGCATGGTGCCAAAGGGGATGTGTGGACAGACCTGGCAAAGCTAGCTCCTGGTTCCCACTGGTTTCTTGTAACACCTTAGCTTGCAAAAGCAAAATGAACCCTGGCACACCATGCAAGAAAGACTGTCAGACTACCGAGGCACCCTACAGGTCTGAAGTACACACTCCAGACCTCAAACTCTGTACTGGTAGCATCACACTGTAACCATGTAAATCCACAGGTGAGTTGCACCCCCATACACATGCCTGCAAATACAGCTAAACCTAACTCTAATCCTAACCCCAACCCCACAGCCACAACACTTTAAATTTATTGCCAAGTTCCATTCTTCAATTTCATAAATGTTGTGGGAAAGAAAATGCATTGGATTAGCCTCATCTAGAAGACAGGAAAAGCATCTGAGATGCATACTGTGTTCAGTTTTGGGCCCCTCACTGCAAGAAGGACATTGAATTGCTAGACTACATGCAGTGAAAGTGGTGATGGGACTGGTAAACAAGACTTATGATGACTGACTGAGGGAACTGGGGTTGTGACTGGAGAAAATGGAGGCTGAAGGGAGAACTCATTGCTCTCTACAGCTGAACCTGAAAGGAGGTTGTAGCCAGGTGGGTGTTGGTCTCTTTACTCAGGTGATAAGTGATAGGAATTGAGGAAACAGCCTCAAGTTGCAATAGGGGAAGTTTAGATTGGGTATCAGGAAGAATTTCCTCATGGAGGGGATGTTCAATATTGGAACAGGCTGCACAGGGTGGTAGGGGAGTCCCCATCCCTGCAGCTATTTAGGAGATGTGTGGATGTGGCACACGGGGACATGGCTCAGCAGTGGACTTGATAGTGTTAAGTAGTGGCAGAACTCCATTATCTGAAGGGCTTTTTCCAACCAAAGTGATTCTATGATTCTTTGATTCTTTGGGGTTGACTGCATGGCAATGCAGAGGTAGGCCCAAGGCCTACAGATGCAGAATCACATAAACATAGCATCATTAAGGTTGGAAAAGAGCACTAAGCTCATCTGGTCCGACCCATCCCCACTGTGCCCACTGAATTAGGCACTCAAGTGACCCTCAAGAAATGCAGAGAGACTTAGCAAGCAGCACAAAGTCCTTAATTTGCAAAATTGGACCCCTGACAAGGAACAGTCATTTGGGATGAATGACTGATATAATCCAGAGCGGTCATCCGAATTCCTTCGGCTGCGCAAAACATTCACAGTGGAGCCTGAAATCAAGTTAATACGAGGTTCTGGCATTTCACTGTGATATAAAAACATGAGTGTGATCGAAGGGCAGAGGCAGTTTTGTCAGCTTTTGTTGAAAAACAGTGCTTATCTGTAGTGAAGATTCATGCAGTTTGGCTGTAAACTGGTCTTATTTCATACGCTGGCTGATCTGTTTCTATTAAAATCAATTATTTTTTTTCTTGTCAGCACATGCACACACACGTTCTTCCTTTCATTGTAGAAAGAGACAAGTTGTAATTACTTTAAGGGAGGACATTTTCGTGGAGTTCATAGTTTCATCCTCTCGTCATAATTAACCATAATTTGTACCAGAACCGTATCACTGAGATGTAACAGGAGGTGAGATTTGATTGGCACATTTGCAAAAGCTCTGGAAAAAGCTCCTCTCACTGCATTTCCCTTTATTTAGGTAGGATATTTACAGCTAATTACACATACTTTTGCTATACTTTTTCTCCATATTTACACCTATCTGTATCAATTTTTACAAATACAAAGTGAAAATGTGATTAACTCAATGTAACAAACATTTAAAACATAACGTGCCCTCAGATTGAGATTTTCCTGGCCAAGTTTGAGCTTGAAGCACATTTTAATAATCTCCTCATAAATTCCTGACAGAGTGAAGTTCATCATGGAAATGCAACTGATACTTGGAAGAACGCACTCGTTTGGATCCAACTCTTAATGAGCACTTTGCACAGTTTAGCATTCCCTCACTATAAAAGTGATAACGTTCTCTAAAATAATATGTGTTTTTCAATCACCCCTTTCTGATGATGTTTTGAATGTAAAAATAACCTCATTAATGCCGACAAGAATGCAAACTTAGTCTCTTGAAAATGTGAGAAGACCACAGGAATCCCATGTGACTCTGACTTCCTTGCCTTATTGGAAACATCTGTGTCTACTGGTAACCTCAGACCATTTCCAGGTTTGACTCCAAGAAAAGAATTTCACAACCTTTTCGTGCATCTCAGCCTCTCTGAGTGCTTTTTCAAATCAGGTTCTGAGCATGCCTCTCTCTTCCTTTTGGAGAAAAGGTGCAGATTAACAAGCCTACTCCAAACCAGACCAGAGTTTGCTTTGTGGTTTGCTCTTTGCAAAGACAGATTGGCACGTGGCTGGTTGTGGCCAACATGATAACGTGGTGATCAGGACCAGTTGGTGATAACTGGTTCAGCTTTTGTGGAGATATAATGGTCAAAGCCAGGTAAGACTGCTCAGGCAGGCATCCTTCTGGCAGTCCTGCTGGTAAGAGACCTCACCTCTCCATTCACCAGGAACATCTAACCCAGATGCCACACTGGAGGTGATTATCTACAGGCAGGAAGCCTCGTGAAGGACTGGCAGGAGAAGTTGGGCAGCCCATAAGCAAGGCGTGTTGCCCATAAGCAAGTTGTGCTGCCCAGGCAAAGCAGCCTTGATAGAAGGCAGCAGTTCAACCCTGCCTTCAGATCCACCACGTCCATCCCAACTAGGGTCAGCAATTCCTGCATCAGCATGGGCACCTCTAATGCAAAGCTATACACTGAGTGCTGCACAGCCCAGGCAGCACCCACAGGGAACTTTCAGCCCCATGCAAAGCTTTCTTCTGAAAGCTTGAATGCATGCTCCGCAAGGTTAAGGCCTGAACCTAAAGTCTTCTAAATTAGAAGGATCCCTTGGTCAAGGCACAATCTTGCCAAGTTTATCTTATATTGTGCTAACTGGTACAGCTGGTAAACCCCCACCCACAACTCCATTTTTAGGCAATCCCAGCTTTCTTACTGGGGGCAGCACTTAGTAATCAGTTATTGATAGCTGTGCCTATTGCAGTGAAGAAGCAGTCTTACTGTAACGCAACTTGATTAAAGGTCTCGGCATGAACAGAGAAGAAAGAGGCAATGAGAAGAGATTGTCTGAGGTCACACAGAGGAAGAAGACTGGAAGATAAGCTTTAGTCCCTACATTATCCTCTCCATATAAATTGCAAATTTATTAGTCACTATGCTTGAACCGATGTCTTGTTATAAACTAATGTGAGCTTAGGGCAGGGAACGTCTTTCCTGATGATTCCTATGGTGCCTTGGAAGTTGTGTGGGCTACAGCAGATAAACAGTAACAATTAGTCAACACAGCATTTGAAGCTGGATCCATGTCCCATTCTACGCAAGCAATCTTTTTGAACAGCTCAGCTAACATGCTGGCAGTGGATAAAGTAACTGATTATAGCAAGGGATTGCTTATATATGAAAGTGATGTAACGCTGGGATTGAGTCCAATTCCTTTTCGGGCTCCAAAGCAAACAGAGATTCCTTTCAGTTACTTTTCATTTGCCTTTGCTTTTTTATTGTTGGCCAGCGGGTGAATTAAGATGCCCGCTGGACAACACCAAGGGTCTGAAATCTGCTTCCTTCTTTTCTGCAGGGAAGAGAAGGAAGGAGGTGCAAATTGCTTTCTTCAGCTGTTGGTGGCAGTGTGATGAAGGACAGAATCGCGTTTGGGATCCCCAGGCTCTTCTCTCCTCCCCTTGCTTTGCAGCCGTCCCTCCAAGGTACAAAACTTGAGCGTTTCACAAGCAGCTTGGGATTGAGGGCCCCTGTAACACTGGGAAATTCGAGATTTTCCCCCCTTTTCAGGGCTTTTGCAAGATTCAGAAGCCAGACCTTCGTTCGGAGAGCAGAGACAAGGCTTTGTGAATGGATGGCATGGCACTGAAGTTAAGCAGAGCCAGGAAAAAGCTGGAAAGCTGCAGCTGCCCTGCCATGTGCTGCAATAACTCAAAGCCTTGCGTCTGGTTGCCTGAAGCTTCCTGCAGCCGGTAGGGCTGGGCTTGCACATGGCTCCAGTCTATCAGAGCTGAGGTTTCAAACCAGCTGTGCCTCCACTGTAAAACCCCATGACCAGCTTGGGGTTGGTGATACCAGCTCTCATTGGGTCCCCTTTGCTGACAAATTGGGCAAAGTGCTCCTTTACCTACGCTTCCCATTAGAACAGGGTCCAACCCTAATTTGCCAGCAGACAGCTGTTACAACCCACAGACTCATGGCTATTTGCCCACGCTGAAGATTTCACAACCCATAGAGAACCAAGTCTGCCTTTGCTTTGCCACCTGTCCATCCTGCCTGGTCCAAGGGAGCTATTTAGAACCACTTGGAGAGGCCACAGGAATTTACAGCTGAGCTTGCCACTGCCAAAACGACTCTTAGCAGCTCTACCCTGCTGGCTGATCTCCAAACCCTACACCAGAAACACATGGCTGGGTAGCATCTAGGTCTGTTTGGGTGAGCATCCTGCTCAGTGCCATCCTGCAGCATGAAGAACATCCAAACCTGTTGGATGCAGCCACTTGGCTGCATGTTGGGCCAAGGAGGTGCCACATTTTTAAGTAACCCAGAGGCACTCTCAGCATTTGCATGGGTAGAAATTTCCTATCGCTTCCATGAAAGGCAGCAGATCCATTGTTCTACAGACACAGGTCTGTAAAAAGATTTTCTGGGGGATTGCTCCTTTTCCTTTGTGCTTTTTTCTTGCAAGGAAAGCAAACCATTCACACAGACTCTTGACTATCTGCATTCAAGGCACTGACATCTGCAGTCAACACTGGCAGATGTTTCCATGCTGCTGTCCCCACCAATTCAGCACTGCATTTCCAACCCCATCAAACAGTGGCATGATTTGTGAAATAATATTTGATGCTTTCTGTCCTGGCAGAAGCTGATTGCCATAATGTACTCAGGGACATGGGTTAGTGGGCATGGTGGTGATGGGTTGATGTTGGACTAGATGATCATAAAGGTGTTTTCTGACCTTCATGATTCCATGAAGCCTATATATCATCAGGCTTGGACACAGTCTTTATCTCAGAAGAACAGTGGCCCAGAGAAGAACAGAATGAAATTGGTAGGATCATATTAGGGGTTAGAGCCTTCTCATTTCACATGGTGCAAATTTTACAGCAAATTTTTGCAACTTTTTGCTTTTCTTTTTGACTGATTTGTCTCCCAGGGCAGAGTGGTAGTTGGAGGTAGCTCAGCTAATAACAATTACACACTGTCTTGCACAGAAGCATCTAAATACATCATAAAGCCAACCTTCATAACGCTCAGGCCCAGTAAAATCACCTTCTATGCCTACAAAGGAGAAAGTCTGGGAGCCTAAACCAGCACCCAAGCCATGAGGAATGCCTACAGCAAGATGAGAAATGATGCGGAGACCTCAAAGCCAAACCCAGGGCTTGAAAGCTTGATTCTTCTCCCTGCTTTAAATCCAAAGCAGGGAAACAAAAAAAGCCCACATCACTGCTGAACAGGGGAGGGGGAAATGCTGCCCAATTCTGCCATTTCAGCTGTGTAAACTAATGAACGTCAACGACATTTTACTGTTTTCCGGTGAGTTCTCAGATTGCTTTTGCCTGTGCTGCTGGGGGTGACATCACCTGGTGATGTCACTGCTGTAAAGCAATGGACACCAATTGCTCTCCTAAGTCTGAAAGCGATTAAAACCATCCAGATGATTGTGCACAGCTGCTCAGAGAAGATGGAAATCAGGCACATGGAAATCCAACACCTTACAGCAACACAAGGAATTGCCCCAGTATTTGCAAGTCTTTCAGGAGCCATTTGCAGAGAAACAGATATTTTTTGCAGCTCTAAGCCTGTGTGCATTTGCAGCCACTTTCTCTTTCACACCAAATTACACTTGCTCCAAATCAGAGATCCTTAATAGCATAGCAGAATTGTAAAGAGCTTAATTTACTTCGAGCCTGGATCACGTAACACCTACATGAGCTAATTCTGCTATTGCTTATGCTGACAGAATCACCAAGAAGGGAGGGAGCTACTGCCACAAACTGCTGCTAACTTGATCAGCTTCAGCTAAAGCACTCCGGATTTTCCCTAGCATAAATGGAAGTGGCGTCTTCCTTGTAACTCTTCAAGTAAAAATACACATTCCTAGAATAGGAACTCTTCGAACTCCAATTTTGGAGGGAAACTCCAGTTTTGGAGGGAAGATTGCCCTGGGCAATCTGGTCTAGATCTGGAGGTTGGTGGCTCTGCCTGTGTCAGGGGGCTTGGAGCTTGATGATCCTTGGGGTCCCTTCCAACCCAAGCCATTCTATGATTCTATGATTGGTCCTGTATTCGATGGCAAACCTTGAAAGGGGCCAAACATTACAGAATTATGATTCTACATCACTAAATTATATTGGGTTTTTTTCATGTCCAGTTCAGCTTCTTGAAACCTTCATAATGTTACCCAGTTGCTTATGCTTTAGGACAACTCTGTTCCTGAAGCAACTCCGACCTCCTCTGCTTATTTACATCAGTGATACGTACAATGACAGGTGTGGCATTAATGGAATGGACACTTTCCACCAGGAGGGTGATTGAATTTGGGGCTCAGTGAGAAATTGAATCTCCATCCTTGGAGACTGTAATAGGGTACAGCCCTGAGAGAACATACACAGAAATACTCCTTGCTATTCATTAGATTTATTATGTAATTAATTGAAAGTGCCTCAAGTCTCTACTGGGCTCCTACGTGGGTGTTTCTGTCATTGCACCAGGACAGTTTCCACACTTGAAAACACAGGAACTGCAGTTATAACAAAGCTGATAAGATGTGTCAGAGCTTTTCCTTCTGAGCTGTCACGAGTATCTGCCTTATCAGGGGAAGGCAATCACAACCATCCTGTCCTATTTGTAAAGGCAGTCTGAAGCTTCAGCAGGGTTTTGTTTCTCCCTAGCTGCAAGAAATGTCTAGAGGCACAATACCTTGTCTCCTGGTTGTGGGCGCATCACAGATACACGGTCGTAACCTTTCCGCAGCAAGACCCAGAGGGCATCCAACTTCCCCTGCAATCACAAAGAAAGAAAGGAATAAAAATGCAGCGTGCTACCTTCGGTGCAATAGCAAGTGAGCTGTGCAGACTTACATTTTGCACTTAACCATTTGCTGTGCCTGTACAAGGTGGTGGAGAGCAGTTTTCCCTTATAGGAACTCCCTCTGAACCTGCTGCAAGTGCAAAGGGGAAGGCTTTCAGATGAGCAATAGGAAGATATGCCTGGCAGTCAGCAGTGCCAGTGCCTATTCTTCGTGTATACTTCTGAGCATCTCCAAAATTGGTGACTTAGATATCTCCAGGGTTCAGAGAGTCTCATACCTACTCCATTTCTGTCACGGTTCTGGCAAAATGCTAAATGAATGCAGAAATCTGTTGAATTTGTACACACATTTCCTCACTACTCTGCCTCCTCCTCCTCTGGATTTGTGTGTCAAAGCAATGTGCAGTGGAATGTGACTGAAGAACCAGGATAGATGAGAAGAACCAGGGTAGATGTGGCACTGAAGGACATGGTTTAGTGGGCATGGTGGGGATATGCTGATGATTGGACTTGATGATCTTAGTGTTCTCTTCCAACCTCAATGATTCTGTGATAGTATTCTATTCTATTAACTATCTCTGCATGCAGAGGATTGCCTTACCAGCTCTCACACCCACACACCAGTTGGCACTGGCATCTTCTCCAGGCAATGACACACGTCTTTCAGAACACTGCATTCCTATGAGCTCACTGTCAGTCACCCATTGCACACCGCCTTGGTTTTGACAAGCTGCTTACCTTGCTGTGTGGTCTCGGATTCATGTGAGCAGGCACAAACCCAGACAACTCAGCGTGCTGAGATCTCTCAGTGACAGAAATGCTGGTTGAGATGTGGGGCCAGACCTTCCCTGCCCTCCCTGCAGTGCTGCTCTGCCACACAAAGCATTTGATTCCAACTGAAATTCAGCAGTGAAACGTAATGCCAGGCCTGCAGTTGTGTTCCAGATGAGCTGAATGAGGTGAGAAGGACCAGCACAGGGCTGTGTAGCATAGGAACATCCATCAAATCATCTGCTCTGAATCATATATCTGCTGCTGAATGATTCTCTGCTATATCCCCATTCTATTATGCTGGGATTTCACTTTCAAAATGGATTCACCTTCCAGGAGGTCCGTAGAAGGGTTTCTGTATGTGCAGCATGTTGGCTGGCTCAGTGGAACACTATGGATACGTTACAAACTGCAGAGGAATTTACCAAAATCTTCAAATTAATGTCATTTGGCCCAGAGGCTGTTAAGTGAATGCCACCCAAAGATGTGTAAAGATTTCTCAGGAGGGTTAACAACACACTTTACTTACTGAGCTATCCATTACAGAGACATCACAGCCTCTGATTGGCCTAATTAAAGAATGAATGCACTCAGTGCACACTCCTCCTTTCTCAAGGGCATATATGGAGTCTTCTCCTTTCCTTTTAAAGAAACCATTAGGGCCATAATCCTCTCTGACACATTCCTATTAAGCCAACGTTTCAAAGCTTTTTTGGGAGTTGGAGGGATACATGGGTGGAGACAGACAGACACATAGAATGACTGCATAGATGTTGTTTTCCATAGGATACTGGGAAAAAAAGACTTCCTAAGGTGAGAGCCAGGAAAGTCTAATTCTCAAAGGAAGAAGCAAGAACCTCTTCTGTCAGATTCCTGCATTTGGACAGCCTCTCTTAGACCAGAGGGAAACCATCCCTGTCTCTGAATCCATCCAAACCCATCCCTCCAATCTGAAAGCTCTCCCTTTGAGTCCATCTTTCCCCCTGCATCAGAGCTCATGGAAGCTCTTGGTCTCCTGTCCCTTCTGACAACTGGGGAAATAAGTACATTTCTTCATACATTTTTCCTATGAGAAACCAGAGGGAAAATTACAACTTTACATGGAATAAAAAAGTCTTTACCACAGTCCAAACTTCCAACATTCTACTGAGATTTCTTGGGAAAAAAAAAAAAACAAGAGCTCCATCTTTGGGAATTTGAATGGAGCTTCATGGTCTGCCTGAGACATCTGGGCAGGAGAAAGGGAATGGATCATGGAAAGGGTGATGTTGCTTGAAGAAATGAAAATGGCAATGCATTCATTTGGAAACAGAAGCACTTCTGTGCTCTCCAGTAGATGGGCTGGGCCTGTCTTAGGTTGGAAACTCCTTTGCAACTGAAGTGCAAGGTAGCCTGGACTGTAGTCTAGTGAGTTACCTGATACCTAGAGTGATCCTGAGACCTGGTATGTTGTCAGTCAGAGGCAGTTTTGTAAGCTGCCTATAGATCCAAGCTGCCCTTGGGCCTCTTCTAAGAAGGAAGATGTGCTACATCAGCTTTGCAAATAGAGACAGGAAAGACAAAAGCAAGAAAAATGTGTCAGGGTCAGTGTCAGTGGCTTCAGTTTAGGATACACCTGAGGTTCTTTTTGGGACGACCAGTTGTTGCTTCAACCTCAGCCTTGAGACAGGTCCTGCAGGTGAGTTTTTGTGGATGAACAGCCTTGTCTCATGGTATTTGCTGTACAGTTGTTTAGAGACTGCTATTGGCCTTTTTGAGTCAACCACAGAGATGTGGTGGATGCCCCACCCTTGGAAACATTAAAGGTCAGGCTGGACCAAGACCTGAGCAGTGTGACTGAGCTGTAGATGTTCCTGATCATTGCAGGGGAGTTGGACTGGAGGACCTTTAAAGGTCCTTTCCGACTCAAATGATTCTATGATAACAAAGTGCTATAAATGCTCTGAGGAGGAGAAGAGATTGATGCAGATAGAAGAAGAGCCAGAAATAGAGGTGAGACAAAAGCTTTTAACCAAACCAAAGCATAGACAGGTCAGTGGCTGGCTGCAGCAGGGAGCATGTCTTGAACCAGATGGCATAATCCTTTATGATCCTTCACTTGTCTCTACGTTTTGTGCTCCTCCTCCCTCTGTCAGATGAACTGAGGATTTGGCAAGTTCCTTGAGAAGTTTCTAGACTCGTGGTGCTCCTTGGGTTATTTACACTGACTTTTCAAATTGTTGAAGTGATATTTTAAAAGTGGGGTAAGCCAGTTGGCGTCGTGCTAAGAAGTAACAGCAGCAAATAAGAATAACAACAACAATAATAATAACAATCTGTTAAGTGTCAGTAGCTGCAATTTGGCAGCAAACAAAGCCCTGGAGCATTTCTAGCAGCAATCTATCCACTCTCAGCTAACAGCTGTCTACCTACCATATGGACTCTACTCTGGAGAGGGGATGTAAGGGGAAGAAAAACTCCATCAGGCAAACTGGCAAAGGGCAGAGCGCTCCAAGTAAGGCTTGTGTTGCATGGAGAAAAGGAGGCCTGCTGGCCAGCAAGATGACTGGCCCTAAAATGTGAATTTCCTGGCTCTTTGACAGATTCAAGCCACCTTGGTTCACTGCTTCTGAGATTTAATTCCTTGCCCACTTCCTTTATAAGTAGATTGCTACATGCATATTCATCCACCTTCCAAAGAGGTGTTTCAAACAGCCCAGTGGGGTGGGTGGAAACTTAATGTCTCCAATCAAAGGAGCTGAGTGCATTTGGAGCTTGGGGATGAGGGAAAATTTGAGTATCAGGAGATACTTCCTGAGAGTGAGGTCTAGTAGACTGGGAAATATTCCCCCTGAGAAGCAGTGGAAGCCTCTATGTTATTTTAAAAACCAGACTGGAAAAAGCAGTGAAGGACAGACTCAAGCTAGCAGTGCTGCTTTGGCTGAGAGTGCAGACCCAATGATCTAATAGGCTGTCCTTCTTCGCCTTCCTCTTCCTCTCACAACTCCATGATAGCTTCCCTGCATAGCACAACACAAATTCATCTTCATATGCTCATGTCTTCTGGACAAGAGCTTCTGCCAAGAGTGCTGATGAGCAATGCCAATTTTGCTAGTTCCTTACTGCACAGGGAAAGTAATTGCAGGACCTCTGCTTCGTAGGAATGATCCCCTCTGTTTTTTCTGAGTGCTCATGTTTGTACGTGGGGAAAGTGTTGGATACAGAAATCCAGTCTGCATACACTGTCTTTTTGGGTACAGTTCAATAAGGGGTGTGGTGGCAATTAATAATTAGGCAAACTCTCATCCACATATTCAGGCTGCTAAACATTATCCAGATGTGGAACATGCCAAAGTTAGGGAGTATTTGGATATGGGGTCTTGGATTGGACCTTATACTGTAGACTTTGAATGGTAGAAAGGAGAGATTTTTCCAAAGGAAACAGGAAGATACATCACCCATGAGATACTTCTAATACACTTAGTCCCCTAATAATTGAATTCTTGCTGTTATGAAGCAAAAGATGTTCCTAGTCAGAATCAGAACGGAACTTGAATACACTGAATCTTCACTTTGAGCCTCTTTTGAACTCCCAGCTGGGACAAATCTGCAACAAACTCCTGAGTTCAAAACTGATTTTCTGCTGTGCAGAATAATCTCTAATAACAAACTGAAAATCACCTGAGACTGTCATCCAACATCACGAATTGGTGAAGACAGAGGGGAGAAACTCAGCATTATCTCCTATGGGAAAGACCTAGCTCTCACAGCTAATGATCTCAGGTAGTGGTGCCCACATGGATTCCAACTGCCTGAGCGTGCATTCAGGCTCTTTGTGCTAAAATCAGTTCTTCTGCCAGTTCCTAGGTGGTTAGAGTATAGCTTTGTGTGCCTGAATCCTGACTGCAGCACACAAAAGCAACTGAGCTGCTTCTCTCAGGTGGATGAGGTCATTTCCATGAGCACATAGTAGGAGTGAAAATCTCCCAGATGGGACTGGTGTGTCTTACAAACACTTTGCACTAATGAAAATGACAATGCAATGAATTTAGAAACAAAGGAGCAGCTATATGGGATGGTGCTTACTGCATTCCTGACTCTGAACTGAGAACAGTTGAGTCTGTAACCTGTCCCACCGAGGGAATGAATAACCTTCATGAACACATGTTGAAGTCATTATAACACAATTGCAAATGACTTGTTGGTAGGCTATGTTTATTAGATGATAATCTTTAAGGGGGAAAAAGAGAGAGGGCATTGGGCCAAATCTTCACAGAGGCTCACGTTTCCGTATCCTCCGGAAACCACTCGTACTCCCTTGTGCATCCTTGCCATTTCAATTGCTGGATTTGAACCAGCTGCAAGATCAATGACTGAGGAAAGCCAAAACATGTTACTTGCCCAAATTCCTCTGGGCACTGCTTGGAGCTGATCAGTAACAAGATACAATGCGGGGAAACCTGGGTGTACTGCAGTGAAATATATCTGCGTCGTAATAACGGAGCTGATAGAGTTACGTCTGACTGGGTTGGCTGCTGCTAGAGAGGGAGAAAACAGGGCTCTAAAAACTCTCTGTTTCAGCAGTGAGGCACCTCCTGACTTAGAATAAAGTTTAAGTTGTGTTCAGCATCAGAGGGTTTAACATAATTGCCCGTGGAGGATTTCTAATCAGAATGACCACTCTTCAAAAAGAGATCCAGCTCCCAGCAGTGCAGGGTTTGCACTCAGATATGAACTGTGCATTTTTAGTCTTTTCTGATTACGACAGTGCTGCTACAAATAGCCATGAACTGAAAAATACGAGAAGGGTCTCAGCATTTCCCGAAAGGATTAACCCTGAAAAATGTATTAACAGAGAGAATCCTTTGCTAAAGACATCTCAACTTGTCCTGACTACAGGAGATTAGCTTTCTGACTCTGGAGTGTCTTCACACATCATCAGTGGATGATGCCACTGATCTCTGTTGCATGTGGTCTGTTTCTCTTAATCCAGGAGGAGCATTCATATGTGCCATGAAGAGTTTTGCTTCAGTGAAGCATCCAGCTGCTTGCTTGCTTGCTTCGGTTTTGCACCCTGCCAACCATTTGTATGAGGGAAGCCAAACTGAAGAGCATCTGCCTGCCCTTGGGACAGATGGCACAGAAGGAGAGCCCTTCCAGATCCTGTGGGTGACTGCTGGGCAGCTTTGCATTGTTTCTGACCTGATATCAGCATGAATTTGATTTTCCACTCCTGAGGCACTCTAATACAGCCAAAATCTTCTCGCAGGGCATCCCTCCTGCATGAAGCTGGCCCTGTGACCCTCATCTGCTGGCAGACATCTATTTGCTGCACTGCAATCCTTGATCTTCTCAGAACATCTCTGGTGGCATTTAGGAGCAATTCCATTCATATTTCTCCCCTCTTTCTAAGGAAAGAGAATGCTGTTTGCTCCCTATATCTCAGAGAATATACCATATGGACTAAAGGGCCTGACTTTGGAAGCACGGTGGAGTCAGTAAGAACTTTACAGAAGCTACACCACTGGAACTGATCAGCTGCTTATTCTTGTCTAAGAAAGCAATACAACCCTGAAATCTATTTAACATGATGGGAAACTGCCATTGCACATCTGGCTCCTTTCTATAGCACTTGTCCCTGGTCACTTGTTCAGAGGGATTTCCTTATGCACAGCTCCTCTACCAGCACCTTGAGATCACAGTTTTATAGATAGTTCTCCACCTTTACCCATGGAGGTGAAAACAGACTGCTTAACGCAGATCTGGAAATGCTTTATGCATTGCAGTGCTGGACTGGACTTACCTTGATTGGAGAGTACCACTTCCGAGGGGAGGAAGGTCTGCGCATGTTGTTTGCAAGGTTCCTGGGTTCGGGGAACTCATATTCCTGCTCTGGCATCTTGACCCTGGCATTCTTGGCTTTCTCTAACTTAGCGCCTTCTTCTGTGGAGCCCTTTTCTCCCCAGCGCACCTGAAAAGACAGCAGCAGAAAAGTGAGGGTGGGGAAGTGCTTCAGAAAAGCTATAAGAACATTTCCTTGCAATCTCCATGGGAATGTTGCCCATGTATCCCAGGCACAGATGTTGTACTGCAGTAGAGGAAAAGATTTCACTCAGAGGGTGGTGATGCACTGGAAACGGTTGCCCAAGGAGGTTGTGGATGCCCCATCCCTGCAGGCATTCAAGGCCAGGCTGGATGTGGCTCTGGGCAGCCTTCTCTGGTGGTTGGCGACCCTGCACATAGCAGGGGGTTGGAACCAGATGATCATTGTGGTCCTTTTCAACTCAGACCATTCTATGATTCTATGATTGTCCTAAGACTAAAGACCTTCTATTTGGCACTCAAATATTCCTATACAGAAAAGACTTTGGTTCAGAGGCACAAAAGAGTGAAGCTTGTGCCTACCTCCCAAGCTTTTTGGTTAAACTGCCCGAGTGTTTCACATCTCAGTTCACAACTGAGATTTTCTGATACATAAGCTGGTGTCTATTTACCTCCATTCTCTTGATGCCGCCAACTCCTCGACCGCCGTAATAAGAAGCATCCACTGTTGGCCATTTCTTCTTTGGAAGACCATCGTCATCTTCCTCCTACAAAACAGAAGGAAAGGGTTGCACTGTTAGAAAGCAGGAACTGAGTTGGTAAGGGATAAACAGTCACAGGTTGTCTGGTCCTTTGAGCCTGTAAGAGTTGTTGCTGTAAAGGTACTGGTCCCTTGCTGGTTACTTTCCAGAGGATCTACACTCATGAAAAGAAAACGTTTCATAATATAAACACCACCACCACCTGAAAGGTACAAGCAAGCTCCAGCAAGAACGTGTGTTTTTGATTGCTTGTTTGTTTAAAAGGGACCTTTCATCCTTTTTAAATTCAGGGCAGTAAGTTATTTCCAAGTTGCAAAATCATGGAAGCAGCTGCCAAAATAGTACATGGCATAGTCAAGAGTTGGGGTCTTCTGGCTGCAAGTCTAGTTGACACGCTAGTCATGAGCAGTGGTAGCAGTCACTCACCCCTTTGCCATCCTTTCCTCTGTGCCTGTAATTAGAGGGTGACCTCTCTAATTGCTTGTTGCTGTGAGGAGTGTTCACTGTCTCATGGCTCCCCATGCTGATGGGCCCAAATTAATCATTATCTTAGTTCAGATTTGACAGAATGGGGG
>JACDJE010000465.1:33979-131290 GCA_016647715.1 Pavo muticus | reverse complement strand
GGGGGGGGGGGGAACGAGAAAGCAAGCAAGTCTAATTTGCTCCAGAATGTAGGTGAGTTAGGAGTGCATTCAGGAACAACCACAGTGTGAATGTCCAATAGGGAAACAAATTTCTTGAGATAAGCTGGCCAAGGGTAATAGGATGGAAAAGACTAATGGAAAAGTTGCAAGAATGAAATTAGCACTTGTAATGAACTTCTGCCTCTGCTGGGAGGCTACCCATGGAAATCCATGTGGCTCCAGTGATTTCATGGCCTTACGCCAGCAGAAAGTCAGACCTTGGGTGAAAAATGAGACTTAAATTCTGTGCAGAATGGAATGTGTTCTGCCCTGACATAATGCAGGCAGAAACCCGTGGGACAGCACCAAACACAAAGTTAAATGTGTTTGGGACTCTGTCTTCATGATGGCATTCAGATACAGCCCAATTAACACATCAAGAAAATCTCCCCATGTTTGTTTAAAATGAGTCTAGCTAAATTTCTATCGGCGTATTCTACATAATATGGGTAGACTATAAGAACTGCACATCTGCTCTGACCCACGCAGTGCCTTTCCCTTTAATTTCTACAACTCAGTCTGTGAACTGGCAAAGCAGAAAAGCAGAGTCCATCAAAAACGTGAAGTATTTCCTGTGAAAAATGCGGAGAGAAATGAAAAATGGTCTCTCTCTCTCTTTTTTTCCCTTTCTTTCTTTAATTCTTCACAGGGATTTGGCGAAACTCCAAAACTTCGGAGCTTTCCAAAACTGGGAAAGCCAAAAATACTTTGAATTCGAACTCCCCGGTTGGAAAAATGAAATACTGGGGAGAGGGAGGGATAAAAATCCGAGACAAACTATGCTTTTCATGCCAAACAAAAGCATTTCTTTTATTTAAAACAAACCAAAACCATCAATCGGGCTGCAAAGTTTGTCCTGATCTCAAGGAGAGTGGGCAAATGAATCACAAATACACGGCTCCTCTGCTTCGAAGCTGACCTCCTCTCTCTGGTTGGAGTAGCTGAGGCTCTTTGCTGCAACCTAAGAACTTAATATCTCTGCATGAAGTTTTCCATGAGGACTTTTTTTTGTTTAAAAAAAAAAAGGGAACCAAAGCCATCTAAATATTTTCCTTCAGCAATTCTCTCTTTCTCTCTCTTCAGCTTAGCACAGACTGGACTTCTCACAACAGGAAATACCAAGGTTTAGGAAATCTTCCCCACAAGCCCTTGAAAGCCCTGCAAGTCGCTTCGATCTAAGATAGGAGGGCTTCTGCCAGGACAACAGAAACACCACACGCGCAAAAAAGGACTACAGCAAACATCTGAAAAACAAAAGAGTCACAAGCTTTCTTCTGGATGAGCCTGTTTACGTGTTTTGAAGGGCATGGGAGGTTTTGCAACAAGAGCAGAAAGAAAAAAAAGCCAACAACAACTCAGTGATTTCCTACACACTTGACAAATGCGCTCATAACGCACGTGAGTTGCTCAAGTGAAGCAACTGGAAAGCTGGGGGTCAAAGTGGGGAGCCAGCAGGAAAATGAGGAGGAACACAATCCCCATCCCAGCATCCCAGCTCAGTGCCCCATTCACAAGATCTGAGCTCATACCATGGGGCTGAATTATCACGACCTGGCTCAGTTTGGCCCTTATTAGCTATAATGGGGTTTTTGCCTGAGGAAGAACTGCGTAAGGAACTTCAGCTCTGACCCAACAGCAGCACAAAAGGCAGCCCCGGAAAATCCAAGTGCATTTAAGGATGCTGGAAAGTGACTGTGCAGAACTTGGCATCTTTCCATCCTTCCAATCTGCTTTAGATGGAGCTAGAGTTTCTTTTACAAAATAATAATAACACTAAGGACAGAGCTACATTTCACAGTCAGAGATCCAGATTCATCACCGCTGGATTTCAGAAAACAAAGATGTGTTTATCTCAGAGGCCATGCTGGGCTCTGTATGCTTTGACCCTGACCTGAGGGAACCTCATCTGTGGGTAACAGAAGGATAATTCAGGCTCCACTAGGGAGATGGAACCACTCAGGGTAAAAATTCAAACTAAAATTGGCCAGATATAAAAGTTTGGACAAATTACTCCTCTCCCCACCCTTATAATTATTTTCACAGTTGTCTCTGCAAAGCCTGGATGTTGTCAGAACTTAGCATTTATAGGGCTCTGCCTGCAGAAAGCACTGTATGACATGGGGCAGTCAACCCTCTGAGTAATGGTTGTTATCATCTAATTTTACAGCAGAGGAAACCTGGATGTGAAATTTGTTGTCCTCCTGGATTGCAGCTTCCTATACCTCAACCCCTTCTCCCAACACCAGAACCACTTCCAAACTGCATGGCCACCTCCCACATGCAAAGGCATTGTTAGATTTGGAGGACAATTTGCTTGGTTCTTAAGGAATATTTCATTCTTGCTTTCGTGGACCAGGCATCTGAATCACAACTGGATAAACCCTGCCCAATCTTAACCATCCCTGAGCCATTCTGCAAGAACATGGCCTTGATGTTTCTCATATCTCCACCTCTTCCAGCCCAAGGTTGCAAAGTATTGTCAGAAAGAACTGAAAAATCGCAAGACCATCAAAGAGAAGATGCTCTACTGGTGCTCTACTGAGGAGCAGGCTGAAGAGAGAGCTCAGCTCTCGTTAGGCACCAGAAAATCCACCTATTTGTTTATCCTTGAGACAAAAGTGCTTAGAAAACCAGCATTTATTGGTCTTACTGATCATGGAATTCCTGGTTTACCCATGGTAAAGATCCTGCCTGAAGGATATATCCTCTGAGGGTAAAGTGTTCATGGGGCATAATTAAAAGAGAGCCCTTGTATTGATGGAGGAGAAGGAGAAGAGACACTGAACGATTCCCACTCTACGGCTCAGATGCTGAGCAACATGAAAAATGAAATAGCATACCCAAAGTCACGGAGGAAATTGTTCTACAGAACAAAGCACCTCAAGTCCCCAGATTTATGTCCCCACCTCCCAGTGGATGGGGAATACATGCCATGGTTCACTGCCTTTACACTAGTCGAGTATGCTGTGCTGAATCTGCCTAGATATTTCATATTAAACTTGGTTATAAAAGTCCACACCTTCATGGAGTAATGCCTACACCTCATTTGTTTCCAATAACATCCCAGCTCTTTTTCTTTTAAATGCCTGTATCTTGAACGGTTCCCTTTCTCCTCCTCCCAAATTTCCACAACACATTGTAAAAGGGGAGGAAAGGGGAAGGAAAAGAGCTGGCATACCGCTTCTACCTGGCTTTATTTCAGGAATAACAGAATACATTTCCTGCCTTGGTGTCTACAAAAAAAATTTCATCAGAACTTTTCTCTGAGCGTATTTTGCTATCTCCCCAGCAAGGCTTTTCAGGAAGAGGGAGCAGAGTGATTTGGAAAAGATGAATAAACAACAATAAGTGAGGGTGCAAGCAGCTCCATCCCTGTAAGCCATTCATTGGCTTTGTGACTGTTCAGCTGTGGGTGAAAGAACTTAGCTCACAAAGAGATCAAGATGAACAGAAGGTTTCATCTGCTGGCTTCACAATAGCTGCCAGGCACTGAGTTAAATTCCTCCTTTTCATGCAGGCCTTCCATGACAGCAATAATTACCTTCAACGTCTCATGACTGCGCTACTGAATGGTGCTTTCCCTCCAGGACTTTCTTGTGTATGTGTGTTTTGGTGTATGTGGGCAGGACAACAACAGGCATAACGATTATCCAATTACAGACTGGTTGGTGGCTTGGCCCTGGTGCCATGGTAGGAGTGACTGTGGAGCTTGGGCTTGAGCAGCATGGAAAAACTGGGTTTGACTGATGAGGAAAGGGTGTGCTCAGGTCATCTGGTTGGTGTCCTGCCTGGTTTTACCAGGTTTCAGGGCACTTTGTGTCCCCGAATCCGTTCTGTGGGAGAAAGCACAGCCACGACAGCAAATAAAGATAAGAACAGCACACGTTTAGATGTAATAGGACATGTAGGGCATGGTTTAGTGGGTTGGATTGGATGATCTTGGGCATCCAAGACGGTGGTGATTCTGTGATTCTATGTTGACATTGCCTGGTGTTTAGAAGGGCAGGGAAGCAATGAGAAGAGCATGTGCCTCCTGGGGACACTTGTGAGTGCTCTTATTTACACAGTCAGAATCTATCCTGTGAGACAGCCCGGTAGCAGAGCCCTGGCATAGGTCAGGTAGTGAACAGGAAATTGCTGGAAGCTGGAACGCCCTGCAGAATGCCTTTTTTTTCCTCTGTAGAAGATGGGTTGCAATAATGAGAACCAACTTCAGGCTCTTGGTACGCTTCTGGCCTAAGTCAAATAAGTTGTTCCAATAAGCCCAGCCTGAAGGTCTTCCTCCAGCACGGATAGAAAGAGCCTTCCTATCCACAGGGAATAGAAGAATGTGGTTTTGATCCACTATCACTGAGTCAATCGCAGGCCAGCAAGGTGCTCTCTGACTCCTAGAGGCATTCACCTCTTCCTATTGTTATTAACTCAATCTTTCCTGGCTCGAAGTAAAACCATCTGTCCTTCTTCTGGGGTCAGCCTCCTCCAGCATCCTGCATCGTCTGAAGAGCACGGCGGTGAGTTGACAACATTTGCAATTTCGGAATGAATTAATTGGAAGTTTCTAGCCAGTAATGATTTCCTTCTCCAGCAGTGAGCGTGGCTCCAATACGTCTCAAAAGGCCTTTAGAGTAGAGTTCAATAAAACCTTTGGTGGGTTTCTGACAGCAGTGCTGCTTTCCCCTCATTGTTACGGTATAATGCATTCTCCTTGCAGTGCAAAGACATATGGGCCTCAGCTCCCAAATCTGCTGATGCAAGAATTCCTCTTGTCTTATTTTTGCCAAGGTTTTTAGAAGAAAAGGATCACACTGTAACTGCAACGCTGCTGCTTGGGGGATTAGCACTTTTTCACTCTGGAGATGAGCAGTTGCTATGTTTTCTGCAAGGGAGAAAGCTATCTACAAATTGTAAGAAAAACAACTCCATCTCCTATTAGTTTTTAGCAAAGTAGAAAATCTGGAGTATCCAATCCTCTCTGAAAGAATCGTGTTACTGTCAATCCCACTCCGTGGATCCAGCTCTATAAGAGTACATGGGACCAACGAACTGCACCTTTTCAGAGCTCCTACTGTTTTTCCACCAGTGGGAGGCTTCTGCAGGGGAGAAAATGCAACACAGAAGTCACAGCTCCAAGCATTATTGATCTGTGAGGACTGCTCTGATGCTTTCCAGTTTCTGCAATAGTACAGAAGTGTGTTTTCCTTTGGCTGCCAATAGGATAATTAGGATAACTGAGTATTGAGTTTAGGGGATATGATATGGTGGAAAGTACATGTGGAATTGTGTGTCTGCCATCAGATTAGTCTCTCTGTTAGCAGATTGTTGTAGCTAAATCCCCTCATCCCAGGGTCCCAAAGCAGAAACAGTAGGAATAACATCTAGAATATTGTATAGACTGCATTAAGAGGGAAGCAGGTAAACTACAGGTAGCAAATTAATGCAATTTCTTCTGTTTCTATACAGAGAAGCTATTGGCAAACACATTGTTAGAGGAAAGCTGTGGAACACTGATGAACTGAGGACTGTTCCATCCTAAGCTGCATGGACTCTTCCTCTCAGAATCAGAGAGAAAATATAACACGTCCAGAGGTATCCTTACACCAGTTTAACCAGAACGAACCTGAGGTTTGCTGCAACTGGCTCAGTTTTGCAGTAACTGGTTTGCTTTTGCAGCACTTACTGGTTTTAGAAGGGCTTCTGTATACACGAATTATGCCTTCTTACTTAGCACAGAGATGTAATTTCCCCTTCCAGTCCTTGGCCAGAGAACCAGCATTCCAGAATGATGTATTTTAATTAACTTCAGCAATTGAGTCCCTTGGCTTGGAGGTATGTTTGATGCTGAACGGAGCATGCACAATTTTAGACAACTATTTTCCTTTTCATTCATAGGATCAAAGCTGACAAAGCTAGCAGATATCCATACAGCCCAAACAGAAATGGCCACTTGGAAAATGAGCCAGATGCTTGTATACAGATGCATGGAGTGATGTTATTCTGAGAGATGTGTGCCTTCACAAACACCTTCAGCAGTGGACCCAAATGCAAACCTCCCTTGGGTCCACACATGTTTAGAGTTGGAGTTTTGCTTCAGGCCTGTTTTGAAGGAAACAAGTGCTAACAAGATAGAGGTTCCTGCACCAGCCTTGGCTCCAGCTGCCCTCGACTATTTTGCTGTGCTCAACGCAGGCAGAATCTAGGTTGGATTCTACCTTGGTAGTGCTGCAGAGGACTGAGCTTTAAGGGTCTCTGCCTTGGCACAGAGCACCAGCACACCCTCCCTGGGCCAGACTTCACCAAGAGCAGAGGATCATTTCAGCAAGCCAAACTGTAGCATGCAATGACTTGGTCTCCAGAGGCAAAAAGCAAGAGGAACTAGCAATCCAAATCACTCTGAGCATGGATCTGAGTCTTCTGTTGCACAGTTAGGAGGAACAGATCCAAACCCTGATGAAGTCAATGGAAAAACTCCCATTGACATTGATGTACCCTGGATGCAGCTGACTGACTTTTCAATGCAATCCCATGTGCAAAACTGGAAGCAAGAGAAGAGATCTGCTGTGTGCTGTAAGCAGGAGGATACAGAAAGGGGAAGATGAAAAACTGGGCAGATTACTGGGGAGAGTCTACTAATTAAGAGACGGTGACATAACTTGAAACCATTTATTGCTGGATTCATGTAAAAGAGTAAGCTGAAATAAGCTGAAGGTTTCAACGGTGCTTTACTGTTTTCCTCCATTAAAGCCTGTCCAGTTGGTGAAGCTCTTCTGGCGTCGAGATGGTTTTGGGTTTGACATCTGCTCAGAATCTGGTCTGTCATCTTCAGGCACAACTGCTGTGGGCTGCTTTTGCTCACAGCAATTGAAATCCAAAGGATAAGCACTGTGAATTAGTGCTCAGCTGCCACAAGGGGTTATATGCACTAAACACTAAAATCACTACCGTGCCATTCCAGGAGAGCAGTTAAGCATATGTTTAGGTTCCATTAACTTCAAAGTTAAACATATGCTTAAAGTTGTTCTTTTTGTGAATCAGAGCCTGCAGTGCTGTTCTGACCAAGTGAAAGAACCGTCTGCCTCTGCCCTCCTTCCCTACCAGCTCTGAAGGTTTAACTTCCTGCCATGGTCCATACTCTGCCATGCAGCAGAATCATAACCTCTTCTAAGGAAGCTGAGCAAAATCTTGTCCTAAACATCAAGGAAATTGGGTTGTTGGTGTTACTTACCTCACTGTCTTCTGCAGGAGGTGGAGGGGGCTCTTTGATGATCTAGAAGGATAAATGAGAAAAAAAATAGCAGTAAATCAGCATGATGCAAATGTTGCTCATTATGTGATCCTCATTCCATGTGAAGTGACAGCAAAGTCAAAGTAATACACCCTTGATGCTCCTTGATATCCCAACAGGAGCCATAGTGCTGGCACACCAGTAACAATCATCGTTTTACCTGCACAAACATGTTAAATTCAGCATGTCCTTCTACTGGCTGCTGCACACACATACATGTCCTGCCTCAAATTAATTACCATCTGCACAGGCAAAGACTGGAAAGAGAAACCAGGGTGAAACGAAATGCCCCAGAGACATTGGAGAAGAGTAATTGCTGTCTCCAAAGCAATACACCATTCCAGAATGTTGTGCCACTCATTGCTCTTCTAAAGAATGCTGTGCACATTGTCAGGCACTATATCCCACTCTCATATGGTTTTCTTTAAAATCTGCTTGTAAATGTACTTACATATATATGTACATGTATCTATGCACATACACTCGAAAGTTCTTCAAGGATTTCTAACTAATAAAGCAATCAGGGTGAGGTTTTAGACCGGTCCAGGATATTCTCCATAGAAACAGCTTATGTTTATGTGGGCGTGAGGTTATTATTTCATGCAAAAAGTTTGCATCTCGAGCTCAGCAGGCAGTTGGCTATCATCACAGCCCTCCACTCCAAGAGCAACAGAGAACCTTCCAAAGGGAAAGCAGTTGCATACAGGCACGTCAAATCTCTCTCCTTTACACGCAACGGACCCCAGCGCACAGCCACTGCAGGCAGCATTGAATCCAGCCACTCCTGTCAACGCAGCTGCCCCAGGGATGGAATTTCTCCTGTAGTTTTAAGTCCCTCTGGATGAAGCAGCTCCTTCTTTATGCACCAGGTAGTGAGTTGGATGCTGCTGGGGTGCTGAGCTCCTGTCAGGACTGTATATTGGGTGTAGGGGCTGCCTAGAGATGGGGTGCAGAGGTAGAGGCTGAGAGATTGCCCTTCAGAAACAAAATCACAGTCCCAAACAGTAACAGCTCGGCTATTTAAATGCACGAAGAGAAAATGACAATCATATTAAAGGCCCCGAAGACATAAATATTTACAAAAATTTCCGTCGCTGGTGTTTTAACTTCTCTGATGAGCTCACTGTTTTCATTTTCTTCTGCAAACCCCAAGTCATGCAATATGGCCATTAATGAGGAGCATGTGCCTTTGGCTTGGGAGGAGACTGGGGCTGGAACAGTCCTTTTTACACATCACACTCCACATATCCCATTCCTGGGCAGCAGGTCTTTCTTTGGTGGTCTTTAGGGTCCTCGAGGAACCTCTGCTAAACACCCTGCGTGCTTGGGTGCCAACACTGAATCTTTGTTTATGTGCACAGAGGCACAAAGCCCATGTGGAAGCATGGGATGACGTTTCAGGAGTGATGTAAGTGCACCCCCTGTCCTGCTCTGGTGCAGCAGAACCATGGGTCAAGTCTTGGCTACAAATCCACTGACCATATTAGGGACAAATGAGATGTCCCTAAGGAGAAGTTGGCGATAAAACGATCTCTTGTACACCTCATGACACAATTAGTGACACTCGTGTACAAAGCACCAAATCAACACAAGGCTTTTCTAGCCACATCTTCAGATGTTTTGGTTACTTGTCACTATAATGGTCACTCTTCAGCAGACCTTTCTTTGAACCAAAACCCTTAATCCAAACCCAAAACCAAATCCAAAGTTTGGATACAAACTCAATCCAAACAAAACACTGAAAAATTTCAGATAGCTCATCCAAAACATATCTACTAGAATACCAAATATATCTACTAGTCTTATTACCTTCTCTAATGTTATTCTGGTGGAACATTATGGGTTCCAGTGGAGTTTCTCTGATTTGCATTGACATGAAAGATGAGAACGACCCATCCAACATACTTGGTCCAGCTAAGCATTCACACACGACTTCTCAGCCAATATCACTGGAAAATCTTGAGATTACAGATTTGGATATGATGGGATAGCTGTGTTTTTCATATATTTGTCTTCTTTCTCACAACATACACACACTGACAAATTAACTCTGGTTTATATGAACTCATCATTTTCTTTTCTACCGCAGACCAAGTGAAAAAAAGAGTGATTCCCTGCATTATTAAGCACTGAGCACTTCTAAGAACAACTGAACACCCATCAGTTGACTGCATAGATTGGTTAGTTTGGAGAAACCCAGAGATGGGGAGAATTCAGTCCTCCCTGCCTTTGAGCCTGTATGAAATTTGGAAGTTTGTCATATACGAAATATATTTCTTATCTCACTGTCCAGATCTGGAAAGGGTTACAGGAGCTTACCTCTCTATGGAAAACCAGTGTTTTACATAGGTAGATAGGGATAGCTCAAGGGGGAAAGGTTATAAGCTAAATGAAGGAAAGATTTATATTCGATGTTAGATGGAAATTCTTTATTCAGAAAGTGGTGAGGCACTGGAACAGGTTGTCCAGAGAAGTGCCCCATCTCTGGAGGTGCCCAAGACCAGGTTGGATGGGCTTTGGGCAGTCTGTTGTGGTGGGTGGCAACCAGCCCATGCAAGGGCTTAGAACTGGATGACCTCTAAGGTCCCTCCCAACCCAAAACATTCTATGGTTCTACAAACAGTACAAATCTTTTCCTTCTCCTGGGTTGTGCACAAGACCCTCATTGTGCAGGAGGGGAGGCAGTGAAGCAAATGGGAGTTCTCTGCCACCTGACACACAAGCAAAGCAAACACCAAATGGGAATAACAGCATCCCAGAACTGAAAGGCAGTGCCCTACACCTGCATGTTTTGCATGAAGAGAAATGATTACTCAAGTACAAGAAAGAAAATGCTGCTACAGGGAACCCAGAGAGGACAGAGCCCATGCTGGCACGGAAGGCTCACGTCCACCACATCTTGTTCTGGGCTGCACCTCTCGCCTTCCCTCTGCCTCGCCAGATGACACACATGGACCTGCTGAATGCAATCAGCTGGGAGCACACTTGGCCAAGCAAAATGCTTAGGCTAGTTTAACTTGGCAAAACTGAAGTGTTTGTTCATGTGTGCTGCAATTGTTTTGATAACCCCAAGCCATTTCTGGGCTTGCTGCTGTAACTGTATCTCCTGTCCCTGTCTTTGAAAGAAGGAAAATGTGGTTAAGCAACCGTACTTGCTTGCTAGGTTAGGAATACCTGAGGGTTTCTACATCATTGCCATGATATGAAAACCTTACAGTATGGTCTTTTGTTGGTAAGAAGTCAAGGCCTGGGGGATGGACTGTTGACCACTGGCTTTTCTTAGCAAAGGAAAGAACTTCAAGAGTAGCTGTCAGCACTTCTGCACACTTAACCATGAAAAGTCAGGACAGTAAAGCGATTCTTTGCCTTTCTATCACAGGTCTCAGCACGTATATGACTGACACAAGTCTCTGGTAGCTGACCTAACCTGATGTCACAGAGCAGATGTTGCTGAACAACCCACTGTGAAAGCAGAAGAATCCTATCAGCCAAACTACTGGAAACTGAAAAGCATGGAGAGGATGTATTTGCTGTTGCCATGAAAATTTCTGTAGCCATTCAGGCATAAGAAAAGACAGCACATGTTGAATCCAAATTTTGCATATTCCAGGAATGTGTCTAGAACGTTTTCCATGATGGGAGCGTAGAAAATTCCACCAGTTTGCAGAGTCCAGCAAACACATGCTCAGTTACTGTCCCTTGAGTTTTATCTGATAAACAGGGGCAACGTGTTCCTTGTCAGTGAAATGTATCTGCTTTAATATGGAACATAACTTAAAATGAGGGCTACATGAGAAAACACTACAACTAATAAAGGATTTTGCCTCTAATTAGAACTAAAAATTCAGGAAGGAAAAATGCATTTAACTGAGCAGATTTTGCTCTTATTTGCTATCATTCTTCTTGATAATATGGAATATGTATTTCAGCAATCATAACAAGCAGGTTTTTTTTTAAATAACATTAACAACGACCCATCTGATGGATCCTTCTTTCTCTTTCCTCCTCTAAATCCTGTGACAGAGTCTCATAGCATAGTTATGAATTGGATAAAGGAACATTTCCTTTCTATTTGCTTCCTATCTGCCTCGTGTTGTAACCATCCATTAAACCCTTGGAGATTTTGTCTACAGTTCAAGGTTTCTAATACAAGCAGGAGCCTGTCCCTGTTTTTTCATCTGCAATAGAGTACATTCTTCTTCCCAGGGGCAAATGAAGTGGAATTGGAATGCTATCTCATACTTTTTTTAAGTTGACCTCTATTTAGCCTGGAAGAGGATCCAGGAATCTCAATTTTAACTCATTAAAACTAAGAGAGACAAGACTGCTTCACGGAGAAGGCTTCAAGCTGACATGTGCAAAAATTCAAAACAGACATGTCAAAATCATCCATGCACTTAGAGGAGACATGACATCATGGAGGGGAAAGAAAATAGCCCTCCATATAAATAGCTCTGATATGATTTGCAACCAAGTAGGGTTGACATGCAATTCTCTGGGGAATGCATGAGAAAATGTAGCATCTGCAAAGGCCATTCCTTTTCCTCAGCCATTTCAATTACACAGACAAACAAGGCCAGAATCAGTGGGTTTTACTCCAAGTGCCTGACCCACTTGCTTTGGAAGAGCAGATAAATAAATTTCATTTTCTAAGCTAAAGAAAAGGAAAACATCACAGCTACTTTCCAGCTATCTGCAGAAGCCCCTACTCTCACTCACTGATTGATTGTGAGTTTATTGGTTGAGTAAGACTCGGTCCTAATGAGCTATTTCTCCTCAGCTGGGCTTGGCCAACTTTCTTTGGAAGAGGTGAGAGGAGCCCAGGGAAAAAACAAAGGAAGAAAGAGCTTTTACTGAGTTAATTGCTTTCCATGCACAACTGGAGCAAAGAACAACAGTGCCTCCCCTGTGCTGAGTCTCTGTTGTGGTCTGGAACAAAAGGTGCTGAAGGCAGTTAGGATTAATATAATTGGCCTTTGGATCTGGCCTTAAAGAGATGCATTAGCAAGGAAAGCGGTTTGGGAATCTGAAGTCTACGCATATCATCTCAAGGCAAAGGGCTTTCAGAAGGCAATTCTTAGTGCTCTCTAAGTAGTGAACCCCTGGAAGACCTTTTGGGTTGGAAACCCTGGAATTAAGGGCCACTTTGGAGAATTTGGCTTTTACTTTTTGGCTCTGATTGTTTTGTATTGACTGTGCCATAAATGAAGGCACTCCTTTGTGGCAGCAAGAGTGGATACCAGTTTAGGCTCCAATAGCTTTGGTGGAGCTACCATGTTGTGTTAGGTGAGTGCTTGATTGAGTGCTTGGCTTGGTCTGAACCAAAGAGCGGGGCTGTGGGGTCTATGAAGCATTTTTCCGTGCACATTTGTGTCTTTATCTCTTGGTCTGTCTCACTAACGTTTCATAAAATTCATGAAGCCTCATTCTCTTCTCCCAGAATCATTTTAAGTGCAGAAAAATGGTGCCTCATGTGCACATGGGAGTGGGTGGGAATCAGAATACGTGGGCCCTTACAAGTAATCTCCATCACGCCAATGTGCACCATGTAATTTATTACTCTCTGTGGTTACTGTAGTGTATATGTATTTCCTCCCCTTCTCTTCCTCCAGTTTAGCCATAACTTGCATGTGTTTTCAATATATATATATATATTCTGTATTTTCTCCATCCAGATTTTTGTTTCCAAAACTTTTGGTCAGCTGCACTACAGACTTAGAGCCAAACAAATTGCTGGGTTCTTCCACGCTTCCTTCCAGAAAGCAGCTTTAGAGCTAAGGCTGGCGTTCAGTGCTTGAATACCAACACCTCGTTTATATGCCAGCCACACCCCTGTAGTTTAAGAAGCTGCAGTACAAAAATAAGCAAGAGGGTGCATATATTCTGATCAGGCAATTGCTACAGAGGTGCAAAATGGGAGGAGCATGAGAACTGTCCCAGCATGGACATGACTTTCAACTACTGTATTATGTCTTTGCTATACATCCAAAACAAATTAACCAACTTAATTTCCAAGCCAGTCTAATAATATGCCTGCAAAACCCTCCTTCAGACTATTTTGGAAGCTTATTATGTATTTGTCTTACAAATATTTGCATTTACTTGGATTGCATCTATATTAAAACTTTACCTTGTGTTGGCCTCCTTCCTGGAACTGAATGTCACTTTGGGTACCTAAGGAACCTGTAGCACACACAGTTCTCCTGTGAGTGCTCTGATCTCTCCAGGTTACCCTGCATTCAAGAAAGGGGAGGAAGGGGAAAACAACAGCTATGGAAAGTCAAATGCCCAAAAGCATCATCAAGGCCAGGATCTGGCACCTTCTGTTTTGCAGATGTGTTCATCTCAGGAAAACTGGGGTCATCCTGCCCTGATGTCTTTGTATTTGTCATCATTCTTTTAATGTGTACAGTGCTGGAGATGTAAGCTTTGCAGACTATCTTTCTTTGTTGCCTATAGTTGAATAAACTTCCTTGAAATCTCTTCAGAAGTTAGCACCTGGATCCCATGCTTTTGCATCTCCCCATGGATGTCAAGGGAAATTTTGCCTGTATCAGGCACAGCAAAGGTCTAATTATTATTTTGATCCACTAAGCAACAATTGCATCTACTGTAAACTGAGTGGTAAATTCCAGACTTCATCCCAGAATACTTCTGAGACCAATAAACTTGGATACACTTGGAAACAGCATTTCTTTATGGGTGCATGCCAAGGAGATACCGAGTTCCAGATAAATCTCCAGAGTAAGTCTATTGACTTCAGTGCCTTTACTCCAGGGGTGAAGCTGGCTTGGTGTCTTTCCTGGAGAACTGCTGGACAGTAATGATTCCTATTTAATTAAAACACATGCCAAGGGGAGTTTCAGGGTTTAGAAATGTGCTTGTCACTCAAATTTATTCTTTGTAAGAAAAAAGTTGGATTTTTTTTCCCTCTAGACAGACACACAATTATCTCTGAGATGTCCCCAGGCTTGAATTCACATCACTGTCTCTGGGTCTGTGGTTTGATTATTAGAGGTTATTGCTTGCCTGCCTCTTGTCTGTTGTGCAAGCCAGTTCCTCTGCCCTTAATTCACTCTGTGCTTCTGACATTGTATTCCTTGATGAGCCACTGCCAAACTAGTAAATAAGCAGTGCTGCTCTGCTCTCTTTCTCCCCACCCTGTGGATTTGTCTCTACATTTTACAGAATTGAAACGCACAGTGAGGTATCTTTGCTGCTGGTTTACTATCGAGGATACTGCTCTGCCATCCTGGAGAGATGAAGAGATCTCACACAGGTTCTTGAATTAAAACCTTCCCAGCAAGTAAAGGGATGTGTCTGACACGCACTTAAAGCAATGCAGTTCTATGTCTGCTGTCCCCACGTCATCCCCTTGGAGCAGTCCTGCACTGCCCTCTCAATGCATATAGTTCCACAGTCCCTCTGCTCCATACCCTTCTGCTTTCGTTCATGCTTTCTTATCAGCCTCATTGCTCTCCTGCAAAAGAACTCTTAAATGGTAGCATCACTTACAGCCTCTCCTCTCTGTCACCTCAGTTCTCCACTAAACCCTGCTGTAAGCCCCACATGGGTTCACCTCCATCGACTCCCATGCAGATGTGCCAACGAAGGAGTTGGCCTGACTTTGCTGGAAAAAGGCCATCTAGTTTAGACAAACAACTCCCAGAAATCTACCCCACTGCTAATCCTTTGTCCATTTTTAGAACTGATTTTTTTATTGCTCCGATAAGCCCAGATAAGTATTTTTTTCCCTTCTGGTTTTCTGCTCAGGACAGAAGTGCCAAACTACTGTGAAAGGAAGCATTCTACCCCTCGCTTATCCATCCAGAAACAGACCCAGATGATGAAGATTTTTTTCCTCCAAGTTTTTCATCCTTGTTCTGTATAGAGAAACACATCTCACACAAAGACCCCTCAGATATGACCAGCTCATGCACTGCCTGTGGATCCACAGCTTGCAAGGAAGTAAACTACAACATGGTGTAAGAGATTTACAATCAGGGTAGTGACCCAGAAACTCGAGTCAGTTTGGATAGTCTTAAAAGGTACATTTGAAACATTATATGCAGCCTGACACCAAAACCAGTCCCCAGTTCTGCTGACAGTAATTCTTGCTCTGTATTTGGTGTGTAAATGAGATGCAAAGCAAAGGCTGAGATTCACTGAATTGCACACTTCACCCCGATTCCCATGGGAAAAGGCAGCCCTAGGGCACGATCAGCAGAGATGAACAGAGGTATGACAGGTCCTTGCAGTCAGACAGCAGGGTCATGAGTGAGAGAAAAGCTTATCTCAAGTCCCTGATTGCCCCTTACCTCCCCTGACCTCCTCCTCCTGTTTTCTTCCCTTTCTGTCTGCCTTTTTCAGATACCAGCTCTATGTTTTTTAACTCTTCAGAACATTTTGTTCTGTTCATTTGTTCCACCCAGACAGTGCTGACCTGCTGCTTCCCACCCACCATTCCTGCCCTGCATTTTACCTTAAGTAAAACTTACCATTTCATCATACAGGAATGCCATGGAGCTGTCAGCAAGCTGAAGGCAGAGCAGGGTGAGGAGGACTTACCACTGTGCAGCAAAGAGGCCAGAACCACCAGAGGAGAGCCAGTGCCAGCAGCAGGAAGAGGATCAGCAGTGCTATAGCCAGGATGGTCCCATCTGACTGGAAGAGAAACACAGAGAGCATGTGAGTACAACACAGTTTTCCTCCCTCATACATCTAAATGGGGCACCTTCCCCATCCATGGTTACTACGAAGAGGCTGAGGCATCTTGTTCACCTCCTGGAGTTGTAGGAAGTTTTGCCTTGGTTTTCCAAAAAAATGCCTGTATTTTTAAAGTATCACTGTTCACAATACAACGTTTCCTTACAATTTCAAGCATTCTCCTTTCTTTGTGACTATTTGTGACTGTCTACAGCAAACTGATTGAGCTGTAGGTGTCCCTGTTCATCGCAGGGGAGTCGGACTAGATGGCCTTTAAGGGTCCCCTCCAACTCAAATCATTCTATGATTCTTTCATTCTAGGTTTCCCTCCTGCACAAACTTGAAAGTAACACCAGAATTCTAATTTACTCCAGATGGAAAACACTTTGGAGACCTGCAGTTTGCATCTGTAGGGAGAAAACAAGAAAAGCCAAATCTCAAACGTGAGATGACACTGGCCAGTGTGGAGTCAGGCAACAACAAAAAAAGACTTTTTACAGTATGTCAACAGCAAGAGGAGGTCTAAAGAAAACAATGGACTGATATTGGTGAAGGTGTTCACCTAACAAGATAGGACTAGGGAAGCACAGCTTTTTGCTTCAGTTTTTAATATTAATGGTTGGAGCTTGATGATCGTTGAGGTCCCTTCCAATCCAAGCCATTCTATGATTCTATGATCTTGAGTTGTCCAGTCATCTGAGTTGGAGGGCCATGACGAGGGGAGCAGTGACTTTCCATTTGTGGTCAGCAAAATTGTAAGGAAACTGTTTTATCAGCTCAGTGGTCATAAGTCCATGGGGCCTGATAGGATTCATCCCTGAGTACTGAAGGAATTAGCAGATGTTACAGCTAATAACTGCTCTCAACAGTTTGCCAAAGAAGGTCTGTGATGAGCTGGATGTACTCAGCGTTACAAACAGGGTGTGAGAGAAGACTCAAAACACTACAGACCTGTTGGTTTAACCTCAGTGCCTGGAAAAGTTCTGGAGAAAATTATCCTGGGGGATAATGAAAGGCCGTTAAAGAACAAAGCTGTTATCAGCCATTGTCAACACAGGTTCATCAAGGGAAAGTCCTGCCTTAATAATTTGATCTCCCTCTATGATGAAGTCACCTGCTTGGTGGATTAAGGGAAAGCAGTGGATGAAGGGAAGGCAGGGGATGTAATCTGTCTGGATTTCAGTAAGGCCTTTGATACCATCCCTCACGACAGCCTTCTGGAGAAACTGCCTGACTGTGAAACAAACTGGTTCACCCTACGCTGGGTGATGAAGAGCAGAGCTCAGAGCATTGTAGGGAATGGAGCTACATCAAGCAGATGGGCACCAGCGGTATTCTCCAAAGATCAGTTCTAGGGCCAGTCTTGTTCAATGGTTTTATCAGTGGTCTGGCTGCAGGACTGGAGTGCATCCTCAGCACATTTACTGATGGTGCTAAACTGGAGATTCCATCCAGTCCCTGCAGAGAAGAGAAGCCTTGCAGAGGGATCTGGATAGATAGACTGGAGCACTGGGCAATCAACAATGGCCTGAACTCCAGCAAAGGAAAATGCCAGGTGGTGCAGCTGGGATGGCATAATGCAGACATAGGCACAGCCTGGAGGAGATGAGTGGATGGAGAGCCTCAGCAGGAAGGGACCTGGGAGTGCTGGTGACAACGGGTTCAACATGAGACAGCAGCGGGCCTTGGCAGCCAGGAGGATGGTCCTTTATGTTTTCCCCATTTAAAAAGACATTTGCAATTCTCTGATATCTATTAACAATCCAAACTGCTGCACAAGGCACCTCAATATAGCAATCGAAACCAAATGTGCATTATTTCTTGTCGATCAGTTTAACCCAAACCAGATGTTCTCAGCTCTCTAAGGCATGCCAGCTTCCCTATACTGTGTCTCCCCAGTATCGTCCCATTCTGAGATAAGCAAGCAGGCATGCCTGACTTAAGCCTGTTTGAGATGTTCTTGATGTAACAGCCAGGCACACAAAAACCCCACCCAAATGTCAGGATCACCAAGCCAGACTAAGGACACATTCAAGAGCAGACTGACCTGCAGGATGGGAAAACTGGGTGCCTGCTTAAGTCACTCTAATTCAACGGCCAGATCTCCCATCATACCAAAATGGCAAGAATAATGGAAAAACAATCAAGGTTAAGAGCATTTTCCAAACCTTCTTCTAGTGCAGAAGACATTTCTGGACATCTTGGATCAAGACAATCTGATCTTTGACACTTGGAACTAAAAAAGATGTAGTCCGCACAGGAGAATTCACCCAAGACATCTCTGGAAATGGAAACTGGACCCTGACACAAAATAAAACTCATTTGAGAAGACAGAGCTGTACATTTTGGTGTTGCTCCTTTAGACAGATGGCATAAAGTAACATCCATCATCCACAAAGTGGAACGTGCTGATGTTAAGCACTTTAGAATATGCGATCCTGACTCTTTGTTGCTATGAGGAAAGAAGGAAGGATTTTTATGTCTAATGGTTGCCTGCCTCTTTCGTGCCTATAGTGAAATAAATTTTGTCATTACGAATAATTTAAAAGCGATTTGCAAAAATACAAGGCAAATTAAACTGGTCTTTTAACCGGTTTTTAAGAGAATTTGTTTGTACTGGAAAGAGTAGTTTACATCACTCTAACACATCTGGATCTCTGCAAGGCAGCTGATGTGGCCAGCTGGTATTCTGCATCTCTCAGCAGTGAATCAGTCCAGAGGAGCTGAAGGAGTTTCATTTGCCAAAACTTACATTTCTCACTCAGGTAATGCCTCTCACCAAAGGCAGCACTGCATGACAAGCCTGCAGGAATGAGCCGCCTTCCGATATCAAAACCAGACACGCACACGAAAACGTGGGGTTGGTATTAATTCCTTTTCTTATATTTGAACAAAGATGAAAATAGTCTGGACAGGCCAGGACAATACATACATACCTAATAAAACCTACCACAATCACCAAAGCGACCCAAACCTTGCTTTTGCTTTGTTTTACCTTTATATTGTCAGTTTCTTCTATAATTTAGTTATCATTCGGTGTAGCATCCATAGTTTCACAGAGCTTGAACTTTGCTTAGATGGAAAGTGCCACTACCCAAGCTGAATAATAAACAAGAAGGAAAATACGCCTGCTAGAGCAGCTTGCAAAAGTTCCACTGACATTTTTGAGCCTTTCTCCCTGCATTAAAGCTGGTTAAAATGGGCTGGTGAAGACTTTTGAAATGTCTGTTTCCATTCCATCATTTTTAAATGAAAATTTGGAAGAGTGACACAATTAATTCAATGAGCTGTGTTTGACACACCTACTGAATAAAGGTTGTCAACTCAGATGACGAAAACAGCTTTCATTTTGAAGACAAAGAATTTTAACACCTAACTACTGGAGTCCCTGTGAAACATCTACAGAAATGAAGCATGGTAACCCCTAAGTATACAGCTATCTGAAATCAGTGCTACTTTCCCATTGGGATTAATTTTGACTACTTGTACTGAGATAAAACCATACTGCCTGTGCCTATGGCAGGATCAACAACATACAGCTCCATCACATGTGAAAAATTGAGCTAAGGTACTGTTACTGCTTCTGCCAACTGGAAACTAAACACAAAACATTAACAACTTGCTTCCAGACAGCTGCTGAAGACCTAGGTGATGCTTGGAGCCAGTGTTTTAAATGCTTTGCTATTGTATCACGAAACACTCCACATGAAAGTGATCAGGATCTTTAAATGAAGTTTTGACATGCGAAACCTTGGCCATGTAGACTCTGAAACAAATGAGCTGGTAGAGAAAGCAAGGCATCGGTGCCTGGAAGCTGTCTTTTCCGTGACAAAGAATCCAACAAGTCCAAGAAAATGCTGCAAGTGTTGCTGGCAGTTGGAAGACCAATGGACAACCACCTCTGGATGATATTGTAAAATATAAAGATATCAAGAAATATGAAACGGGAGATTTGAGGCATTTCCTCATACATGGATGTGCAAATATGTACATATATATATATAATCTTTTACTCAGAAATTAGTGTTGGTCTTTGAGGAGCCAAACTATCACTTGGGGGAATTCTTTTGCCATGAGAAAGGAACCTGGCCCATGTCTTGGACTACAGGTACCCCATTTGGTGAGGGATGGCAGCGTCTGACCCAGAACATGGCACAGGCTATTTCCTTAAGTCTACCCACAAAAATTCAGCTATGTGCTGTCCTTCAAAGCAAGACATTCCTCTGGGGCACACACAAACCCAGGGAAGATCATATCTAAGAGAAAAAGGTCATGATTACGTGCATACACATTCCTCCAAGAGTCAGCAAACAGGGATGATCGCTTCAGGGAAATGACTCATCTTCACCTCTCCTGTTGCCTACCAGTGTTGCTGCCCAAGATCAAGTTCCTTAAATTTTGCCTTCAGGAAGCAGGAATGCAGTCATGCAGACAGACAAAGCTAAGACAGAATCAGTGACTCTGAGACCCTCTTTCATCTCAGTTATCCAGGGTGTTTCTAAGAGAAACACATAAATCTCCTCGTTGACTTTTCAACTGCTTACATCTGAGGGTTTCAAACAACAAAAAAAGCTACTATGCATCAGATGGGAATTTGGTTTTGTTTTGTTTGAATCCTAATTATTTTTGTTTAAGATTTTATTTCGTAGTTTCTCACTTCACTGCACTGGCATCTGCAGCATACAGTAGATATTCCAGAACTGGAACACTGATTAGCAACATCAAAGTGGACTCCTGAAAGCTTTGACTACTGATGTTCAGGAGTGATGAATGAAGTACTAGGTGCATCTAACAAATGTGCTCATGTACTGTTGCTGATGAATTAATGCACCATTGATTTATAGGGACAGGGCAGTGCTTAGCGTGCATGCTCATTACCACTACAGTAAACGGATTTAACTTGAAGCATGTGTTTAAATGTGCTGACTCCGTGGTGTGCCTAAGAAGGATGGACTTCTGTTGAATACACATATCAAGCACTTGGCTTTTGTAGACTGTGAAGCTCAGTAAAAGGAGTTTGTTCTAACTCCTACTGACCTCATCAGAAAGTAGGATCACAGAGGTGATGTTCCCTTACCAGCTAACTGCTCCCAGGACCATGGATCCCATGCCATGCAGCAGAGCATCCTGGAGCCTTTCCAACCATTCTCACACTGGGCAGGCTGGAAAGCTGACAGCATGACTGCTCCTGTGCTGGGAATGCAGTGTGAGACCCATTCTGCTACCTGGGAACAACAGTGCCGTGTGAGGCAGCCACCCCACCAAGACTGCCTTCATTGTGACTCACAGTAACTTAAACAATACTTATTAATGCTAAATCCCAGGAGACGTGCACATCTCTATCCCAGTCCTGCATCCTACACATTAAAATCTACAATCTCTTTATGTTTTCTCCATAGGAAGAGCAGTGACATGCTGAAAGCATGTCAAGGGGTGCTAACAGGAAAAGAGCAAAGTGCTGCTAAAAGGCTTTACAACAACCTTGACTACATGTTTTGAATGAGCATCCAAATTCTGGCAGAGATTTTCTTGGCCATGTAGACTCTGAAACAAATGAGCTGGTAGAGAAAGCCAGAAAGGAGAAACAGGTTTAACAGAGGAGTGGGGGGACAAAGGATGAAAGGATGACCCTGGCCTTTGCCCATCAGATTCAGGCAGCTTTTATTGTGAAGGGAACATTCACCATTTCTATCTAGAATACAATCACAGAACCTGACTCTCTTGGGAATGTGCCCATCACTGCAACAGAAATGGATGCCTATCATCACACACACATAGGGACTTTATTATTATTAATAGTAGTACTATAATCTGGTCTAATTTCTAAAAGGAAATGGACTCTCACTGAATGCACTATTCTGTAATGCTAACCTCTTTGATCATGGTCTGTGTAGTTATTTGAGTGGGAGCCAAGCTCAGGAGGAGATGTGAGCAAGAAACACCTGTTCTGGGTCAGCCAGTCTATGTATTTTCAGCTCTACTTTTCCAAGTTTACTGTTCTGTGAGATGAGAGGTCCTTTGGCAGTGATCTATTTTCCTCCTTTCCTTTCATATCTGAAGGAAGATGAGAGCCCGTTTACAAAAGATTCTTCCAGCATCCTTGGTTATTTGCTTTACAGCAAAATATAAACACCAGTGAAGCCTCACTTTACCACATGCTGTACAAACTCAGAGCAAAAGACGGCCCTTGTCCTGAAGGGTTCACACACGGAGGGAAGGAGGAGTAATTATTGCTCCCTCTGCTATACGGGAAGATCTTTGGTCGGAGAAAACATTTCTCTAATCCCCGATTGCAGTGTTTATACTTAGGAAAACACGCTCAATTTTTCCTTCAGAAGAAATACCCACAAGTTTCCAGATAAACAGAAGTGTTAGCAAGATGTCTGGAAGACAGATAGGGCAGAACTAAGGGTAAAATTCAAGATTTCCCAGTCTTGCAACATAAGGCATTGCATCTGGGAGTTGGCACTATATACAGTAAGGCTTGGTGGGACAGGTGAGCCTCTCCTCAATTCAATCAAATACTCTTCATATTATGGGCACCTACCCAGTTGGAGGTCTTCCCATTTTGCCTGAGGAGCTCCTGTTCTGAAGGAGCCCTCTCTTGTCCCTCAACACTTGGAGCTAAAAAGCAAAGTCTTTGAGGTGAAACCTAAGCGGTTATTTTGGTTTCCATTTGTGCCTGAAGGCAGCCCTCAATAGAAGAATGCTAAATTCATTTTGGGAGGCAAACAGAAACTGGAATAATAGACAAAATTCTGTGGAATTACATTTTGTCATAACAACAGCCATTTATGGCTCTGTTTGGGTTTACTTCTTTGCAAGGCAGGAAAGGAAGGAAAACAGCATGCTACAGCTCTGGAATGCCTTGCCTCTGTGTCTGAGATTTGTAGCATTTAAGCTACTTCATAAAAAAAGAAAAAATATATGAAATCTAAGCAGCACCTTCTCGAGGTAACACTCTTACATACCCCCCCGAGGGTTAACCAGTGATGTTCCTCATGGGCTGCCACAGGCAGCCTGCCATGAGTTCAGCAAGGTTAAGCAAACACCAGCATGGCCTGAACCCACAGAACAAGATGTATGGGAGAAGTTTCCTGCTGAAATTTCATTTAAATTGGAATCACATTCGATAGCCTGGAAAGAAAGGATTCCATCTAAAGGGGCCTGGACAAGACTGAGAATGGACCCAGAAGAAATTAATGAGGTTCAACGAGGCCAAGGGCAAAGTGTTGCATTTGGGTCAGGGCAATCCCAGATACGAGTACAGATGGGAGAAGAACTTGAAAGAAGCCCTGTGGAGAAAGGCTTTTCCAAATGTCCATTCTGCGATTCCTCCTCCACTCCCAAAGTATTGGCCTCTTTTGGGAGTCCTATTTTCCAAATCTTAGGAGCATTCTCTTTTAAAATGCCTACCTCACTTAAGGGTGTTATAAAACAGCTCATGCAACAGTGCTAGAGTGAAATAATTTCTGCAGATTCAACTCTTAGGGTGACCTGAGAGGCAAAACCATTCACTGCTTGCTATAGTTGCAGCACAAAACAACTAGAAGTAATTTATTTTAGAAACAGAACCGAAATCGTGTGCCCTGGAGTTCCCACAGAGCAATACCTCAACTAATACTACATAGGTCAAGGGCCTAGGAAAGGGCTCATTAAATTTGCTCTGCAGTTTCATAAAGCCTCTATTGATACAATAGTAAATGCACTTTAATTGCCTGCAGACTCAGGAACAGTGATAACTAGCAGAGCCTTAACCGTGCAGCCCAGAACAAAGTCACAATTGAAAAAACCCTGTGTTAGCACTGCATCACATTCCTTCTGAATAAAAAACCCTTCACTGCAGGGAGTCATCACATTTTACTACAGGCCTGCAGTGCTTTCTTGAATTTCTGACCTTCTCTTTCTCCATATTTAAAGACAAAATCCATCCACTATTGTTTAACTAAACGTGCAAATTCCTCCAGTCTCTTCCAGACAGCCAGAGGAAAACAAGAAAAAAAGGGGATACAAAGATAGTGAAAGGTGTGTCAGTACTCACATCCTTTTGTCAAAAGCAACACCCATTGAAGTGATGAAATTCTTTTTTCCAGCTTGCTTCAATGTCTCATCTATCCTTGCAATTGGAAATGTGGGACTGGAGATGCTATTTCTTCCCAGAATGGTGGGTGCAGGTTTGCAACACCAGCAACACCAGCCTTGCAGGAAAGGCTGATATCTACTAGCACTGGACAGGAGCAAGCCCAGTTTAGGTATTGCATAGGCCTCCCAAATGCAACCTCTCCCCCAAAATACCCTGGCCCAACGCATTGCTCTTCACCTGAAAGGCCTCTCTTTACAAGCACAACTCCCCTAGCTCTCCTCCTGAAGAAACTGAGTGTGATAGGGGAAGACATCCATTGTGAACACATGGAAAACAACAACAACTTCTGGTCACTGGTAGATTAACATCCTGCAGCAGAAATGTTCTCGCACCTCATGCATTGGATGGAGAATGGATGACATGGAGACGCCCAAGGTCAGGCTGGGTGGGGCTCTGAGCACCCTGACCCTGCTGTAGGTGTCCCTGTTCGCTGCAGGGGAGTTGGCCTAGATGACCTTCAGAGGTTCCTTCCAATTCAAACAATTCTATGATTCATTATCTCTCCTTGCAGAGAAAAACCATGTGTTTCTCACTAGGTGGTACAGTGGATTGCTCTTCCAGCTGAGGCATTGGAACAGCCCAGGAGATCTACTTTACATGGTCACTCCAGCCCTGCATTTTTCACCTCCCTTCCAGTTTTGAGAGCTGCTAGTGCAAGAGGTCATTAGTGGCTTTTGCTCTTCTGGGAGCCTTTTAGAAAATGAACAAAGGCTTATTTTAATTCCCATCCTGGCTTCTCTCCGAGATGCTCCCTCTCTGCACTGAAGAACTTGGCAGCAGTGGAGTAGGACTGACTTCCTGCCTGTGAACGCTGCCTCGTTAATTACTTCCTCCACTGCGTATCTCCTGACAGTGCTTGGTGTGCAGCCTGCTCCATGCACATCTGCATGTGTACCCACTCTGAAAGCAGTATCTCATACTTTCTCCCTCTTTCAGATCTTCAGAAAACTCCTGACGTGGGAAAAGGAGCAAACTCCTTTTTAAGGGTTTCCCAACTCCAGCAGCCATTATCTGCTCAGCACAGCACTCAAGCACATGAAAGCAACACTCACAGCACTGAAGTCTGATGCGGGGCAAGTCTGCATATGAAACTGCAAGATGGTGTGCTGAGATTAACAGCTGAGAAATAGATATATACACATTTTAATTCCCATTGGTGGACTGAAGATGCTTGGCTCCCATTGCATCTCAGGCTCTACGCCTTACACTTGGTGCAGCAAGATGGGAGCTGTGATCTGCTTAGCAGAGAGTAAACTGTAGTCTATATCTAAGGTCCACTGATGCCAACAGGAGAACAAAACTACTTTGGGCCTCTCACCATTGATTATATGCCATCCAATAAGAATATTCTGGTCTGTCAGGTAAAAGACAAAGTTTGCAACCATGTGAGAACACCTGGAGCATCAGTGTAAGCTGTCAGCTTACAGACTGGGGCTGGAAATGAGAGTAACCTTTACTTTCCAACTCAGTGTCTCTTTCATAAATGCAGTAAAAACATTTCTAATCTTAAAAGGTGTGAGGAAACAGAACAAGAAGAACTCAGTCTTTCATGGTCTATGGAAATACAGCATTTCTGCACTGTAATGTCACATCTAAGCCTTGTTTCTGAAGCACTTCCTGCAGTCACTGATAGCTTCATTCAGTCACCAGATGCTCCTGGCTTCTATTAGCACATAGCATGAGGACCCTGAGAGCAGTGACCAAGGACACTTCGTGCACCTGCAAAGCACACAGACCAGACTTTGCTGGATGAAGAAGATACTCAGCAGAATAGCCAGGAGGGAAACATCCTGCCCCCTAGGAGAGGGCTCTGTCCACATTGAATTGAGTGATGGAGGCAACAACGGTGAGTTTTGATACATAAATGTTATTTGTAATCAGAATAGTTCCTGGGAACTCAGAACTGGAAGACACAGTTGCAAAACAGATGCCCAGGATACTTCCATAGGCCTCCTAAATGCCTTCAAGGGCAGTCTTCTGATATCAGTCCAAGCAGTCAACAACTGGTTCCAAGAGTTGGAGAGAGAAAAGGCTTTTAATCTGTATTGGATTCTACAAAGGAGAGATGATTTTGTCCAAAAGAACACAGGGGAACAAGCCCAGCTTCTCCTTGGGCCAGCATGATGCTGTAAGCCTTGAAGTCACTTCTTAAGAAGCAGTGCCCTGCTCCTCCATGTGCCCAAGCTTTGCAGGCTTCAGTACTCAGGGCTGCCATTTAGCTCCTTCTGCCAGCAGCAGAGGTCACCTGGATGTCCCTGCAGGATTTTGCTCTCTTCTGCTTAGGTAATACAGTAACAATGCTGCCTCTTTGCTCATTATTTGGAAAGGAGATTCCTTCCCCCCACAGGGAGCTTAAAAATTGAAGAAAAATATTCTTTAAGAGGTGCAAATATCAAAAACCAACTTCAGAGAAATAAATTCATAACCCTCCAGGACAAGCAAGGAAAGAGACAAATTCATCAAATCCTTCCAGCCAGCTGAGTTTTGTTATGCTGGAGATGCTGGCATCTCATCCCCCAGCTAAGCACATAAACAGCACGCTGTCTCCAGCCTTAAGAATGCTCTCATTCCAGCCATTCCCTTGCTCTGGTGGGGTAGCTGCCAGTGGTCTCACAGCTCAGGCCAAATACCACCCTAAATTACACTCAGGACAACCCCATCTTAGTTTAACTCTAATACATATGTTAGAGGAGGGCAGGATTAAACTTCTGTCTGCAGCCCCTGATTTACACAGTGTTACCCTTTTGCTTTCGAAATAAAACCAACCTTCCACTCATAGCAGCTTTACCAAAAGCCAGACAGTAATCCTTTGGTCTGGGGGGTTGGGTGAACAAAGTCTTTGAATAAAAAATAGTTAATGGCCATCCACAGCGAGGACACAAGCAGGCTTCATTCATTGCAGGCAGTATCACTCTGCCTAAGCTAGAGGGTTTCAGCTGCATTCCAGAAGTTAATACAACAAATGCATTGCCCAACCACAACAGCTCCTGTGTCTGGCCCAGTTTTTGACAAATAAACAGAAATCACTGCATTCCTCCAGCAAGAGGACATACGGGCCTCTGCTGCTGTAAGCACCCTGCAAAAGCAAGCAGGATGCAGCTCTCCCAGTTCCATCCCACTGGATTATGTGCTTCTTTTTGCACACCTTGGGGATCTGAGACAATGTAAGCTCCAGTCCTACCCACCTATGGGTACATGAGTAACTGGGGTTGGCATGCCTTGCCTTCTCATAGCATTGGGTGCAATACCCATTGCCTCTCTCCAACGTGCCTTTAATTTTCCAACCTGGACAGGCAGAAGTGTGCCCTGACACTTTTGTCCTGGGGCCATGGACCAGCCAGCCTTCCCATTAAAAACTTCAGAACCAAACAGCAGAAAAGCCAACATGACAATAAACCAGAACAAATGCATTTTCTCTGAGAAAGTGATGTGAGGGCGGGAGAAAGACTGGCGTTCAACAAAACAGACCAATTCTCCTGGGCTAACCTGGTTCTTTTTTACTGCAAAGAGTCCCAGAAGGCCTGAACCCTAGGAAGGAATGGGTTGCCATTTTGCAGCTAGGTCTCACTGCTACAAGAGCCCAATAACATGAACCTTATCAGCTCTCAGTTCAGGTGTGTGTACTCAGGTTTTCACCAAGTTCATAACTCAGCCGTGGAGCATGGGCAAATCCAACAGTGGAAACACAATCAAAACCAGTTTCTCCCAGCACCGAAATGCAGATGCTTATGATCCTACATGCCACTGTTCTCTTTCAGGGCGATGCATTTCTTGTGCTGAATCAAAAATGAAAGCCATGAAATTCTATATAAAATGGAGTTTCACCTTTTTGTTGAGATAATCTTGGTATAATCCACATTTCATTCTTTCACTCTTCACGATGAAGGCTGCACTCTTAAAATTGAGTGGTCCTGTGGAATTCCATGGTCAGTGGTTCTTACCAGCTCCAGAAAATGACAAATACACCTTAACAAGAGGCCACTCTTCCTGAGATCAGACTTGAGACAAGCTCTGATACTTCCTTACTCATCACAAAGACCTCCATTTGGAATTTCATCTGGTGGCTATTGGGTGAGTGCATGTTCCAGACTGATCCTCACCACAAGGGATTTAAGAGGGCCTCACGTATGTAAATCACCTCCTTTGCCTCTGAAAACTCATACTGAAAATCCTGAGAAAGAAAAGCAAAACAAAGCCCCCAAAGACCTCCTGTGGGCTGTTTCATAACTGGGGCTTGAAAATCACTGTTCCAATTTGGAAGAATTTTGATTCTTTGTTTTTGCAGTTCATCTCCACCAGATTCAGCTGAGTGACTGCAAGCCTTCCCAAAACGTACTTTAAAATGGAAATTCTGGAAGATCCTCTGCAGCAAAAGCATCTTTATAAAGGTCTTCTGTCTTCCTTTATTAAAAGGAAAATCAACTACCTTTCATCAGAGGAGAGATTTGCAGTAAAGAAGCAGGACAGCCTGAATACTCACTTCAAAAACAGAATTTAAGTGCTTCTGGCAATTTTATTTTAGGAACCTGAATAAGTGATTTCTTGAGATGTGTGGAAATGGGGTGTAAAAGTGTAACTGCCATGCCTGCACTCATACAGGAAAGCTCAGGCAATTGAGCCAAAGGAAGACTAAAACAGAGCCTGATCAGTTGAATTTAAGGCATCCCTTGCATTCATTTGGCTGCAAACCACGAAGCCTGCCATATTTCAGGAATCAGAAAGCTATGGAAAGCAAGAGGTCCCATGAAGCACAATGGAGATGTGCAATACAGGGAAGTCGATTCCATCTGCAGGTTTGTATGCCCAGATTTGAAAGAACATGTAGAAGCTGTGAGGCTGCTTCAGCTGTATCTGTGTCTCCTTTAGAATAAGAAAAGCAACCAAAAACCCCAAACCCCCAACAGTATTCACCTGTGAGGTCTAATGTGGTGCTGAGAGCCTTGACAAGTGGTGTCACTTAGTGCTGGAAAACAGAATGTCTTTCATTCTTAGCAGAGCAGGAAGGAGATTAAATCAGTCATTACATATGCCTTCATTCCAAACCTGCCCTCATTTTCTCCACATTGAAATGCTGTAGCAGATTTTACACCTCAAGTGGAAAAAATGCAAATAATGACTTCAGTTAGGCAGTATGGATTCAAGCTAAAGCTGTCTGTTCCCAAAGGGAGTGAGTTTCTGCTAGAGAGGGATGTGCATCGCTGCATTCAAGAGACACAAAACTGTCATTTCCTAAAAGGGACAAATGCTCAGGAACATTATGTTTGCCACATGATCACCATTTGTAGATGAAGGCGGTGTAATTGGGAAAAAAAAGCACTTTTTGCCTTGGAAACCTCACAGAAATGATTGCTCTGGGCAAGACAAAAATTCCCAGAATCCCATTTCCAGCAGCTGGCAGTTGGCATTGGAAGACACAACGTGAGCACAGGAGCATCGAGTCCTCTGGCAGTCACAGGAATCAGGGCTTGCTGAATTACAGCACCGAAGCCGCCATGTGTCCAAGGCAGAGGCCTTGATCCCTTGTTCCTTGCCAAGAAGTGACCTATTTGCCTCAGATGGAAAATGTTTTCTTTCTCTTAGAGCATTCACTGTTTGATAAAACTGATGTTTATTTTGCAATCTTGTTCCTAGGAGACTTAAATATTAAATAAAGATGAAGACCTCTAATAGCATAATATCATTTTAATATTAAACTTAAGAGAAACTGGCCCAACTTTCTTATCATGAAAACTAGCTAAAATTTTTTTATATCTACAGTGATAAAAAAGCCTATTAGATACAGATGCTTACACTCCAATCTGCCCTGCTCTTCAAATATCTGTACTTGGGAGTCAAGTTGGAAGGGACACATAAGGGTCATCAAGTCCAATTCCTGGCTCCATCTTAACATTTTCTAAATTATTTAAATGTTGCATAGAAAGGTTTTGTCATCAAAGTACATGCTGGCCTCCGGACTAAGAGTGCAGTTAACAACTCCTGTGTGTTGTGGCACCATTGGCAGCACCACTGTTGATGCAGACTGGCAAAAAAAAGCCACAAGACATGCCTCTTGATCATTGTGCATTGGGCAAGAAGGCAGAGACATCTCCAGACCTGGGCTGCTAATTCTATTCTGATCTGTGCATGTAGATATAAGGGCCAAGATGATTACTGAAGGCACAACAGCTTTGCTGTATTATGGCATAGAAAATGCTGCATCTCTGTGCTCACAGGCTCACCTGGAAAAGAGTTAAACTAGACCTTCACACATCAGGGTGACTAAATTGGGAGCCCTAATAACAGTGTACCAAACACATCTGTTGTTAAATACCACCATCTTACTGAATCATTTCAAGTAGGTGAATGAGAACTTACACAGTGTGTGCTGGAGATGATGACAGAGCTGGAGATGAAGCTTAGACCATCATTCATGCTAACTTGAAGAGCTGCCTCCCTGAAAAAACACCAAAGAAATAAGTCAGGGCTGTCTGTCCACAATCCTCTTCTAGACAACATCCTCTGGAGCCTGGACTTTAGAATCAGCAGCAAAACTTCTCCCATTTGAGGCAGGAATGTTTTTCTGTCATTGAGAGGATTATTGACTCTCCCTCTCTGGGCTTATATGGAAGAGAGAGAAATGTCTCTTGATGCACAGAAGTCCTTTTGATGGAAATCCCACATGGGGGTCCAAAGTCTTGTCACATAACTATTAATAAACCATCCTGGGTTGAGGTAGTTTCAAAGAGTGCATCTAAATCTATTGACACTAGCAATGCAAACATGCCATAGCCAGTTTTTGCACTCAGATGTGCCATACCTGATAAACCCCAACCAATGATAGTGAACAACGCTCTGCGTTAACCTAAACATTTATGTTCTAGAAGCTACGAGCTCCTCCAAGGTGAAATATAAAAGACAATGTTAGAACTAGTTGCAACTAAGAACAACGTAGAACAGTGAGATGAGGCAGACTGTCATTTTCCCATAGGCAAAGTAAGTATTAGAGTACATAGGAAAAACATACATGCCAACTTCTTGTAGCACAGGTGCTGGGCAGAGTAAATAGGTATCTTCCACAACAAAAGGCTTCTCATCTGGGGGAAAAAAAAGGAGAAAAAAAAAGAGAGAGATACAGAGATTTATTACCAGATCAGTAACACAATACTTAGAAACGGCTTAGTTATAAATATAAATATATAAATATATGTATAAATAATGTTTTTCCTCACTTCTGATGCCCTACAGCAGGGCTCAAGGCATGAGAAGCCCAGCACTGCCTGTCATCCCCATTCTGTAGGCAACATCCTCCCCATTCCTGCAGCCACTGGTGCTGCTGAAGTCCCCCACGCCCCACATTTGAGTCACAACAGAACTGAAGACCCAAAGCTTTCTGAATGTACAGAGTAAATCATCACAGCCCCCCTGTATAGGAGGCTTGGATGTAGAATCTTTTCAGGTTGGAAGAAACCAGTAAGGACCAGCAAGTCCAACGCAAGAGATCATGACTGGAAACAGCTGGGTGAAGAAAACTGTACGTTATGGAAAATCTCACAGCTTCAAGGCAGAATTGCCCAAATGTAAATTAAACATTCCTGCCTCTGCTACAGCTTTTAAATCAGAGTGAAAAAAAAAATAACAATAGGAGTTTGCCTTGGAAAGATGAACATCAGCCAATGCTCCCTTGTAGACTTAGAACTTCGTACTATCTCCCCAGTCACCAGAGAGATGGCGATCCTAAGGAACTTCCCGGCCCATTTGCCAGCTGACCAGAGATCAGGCAGGTTGGCAGAAAACCAGGCAGACGGGCTGGTTTCTTTTACTTTTGGCTGGAAACCACACATTCCTACAGAACAGTTTGATTCTGCTGAATCAGCAGTTTCCAGAAGTGTGTCACTGCATCGGGAAGCTTTCTTCCAGCTGTAGTTAGAACCATCTCTATGGTCTTCTCTAGACAAGCTTACACATATATGAAAATGAGAGCAGTTAGCAAATATTGTCAGATTTCCTAAAAATTTCCAGTTACAATTTTAGTTTTGTTTGAAATCCTGGCAGGTTTAAATCCTATCATAAATCCAAATCTTAAATCTCATCACTATATGCTGCAGGATGGAGGAGTCCTTTCCACGGCACCATGTTAAACTGGAGAACAAAATATCACCACCTTGCTTTGCTGTTTGAAGTACAGAAAGCAAAATCAGGGTCTACAACCAAGAAAAACAGCTTCACAGCTGCACAGTGCACGCACTTATCTTCCCAGGGAGCATTAATGTGGGCAATGTGGAAGGAACTTTAGAAACAGTGTTCGGTGCCTAACTGGCATCACTGACAGAAGTAGGATGGAAAGGAGCAAGAATGAGAGCTTAGCCAAATTGTTTAGCAATCTAATGAATAGTTGAACTGATCTACTTTGCTTGGTCTTTTGTTTTTGAGCTGTAATTCCATTTAAGGTGCCAATGGAAAGAGGAAAAGCCACAGAGAGACAAAAACCAAACAGAATGTGGTAATCTTCTTGAAAGAAGCATCAGCTGTGAGCCTTGTTCAATCTTGGCTGCTAGGAGATTTGTTCACATGGATGACAGCAGCGGAACACAATAACCCCAACGCTAACTCCAACATCAACGCTCAGACTGAACCCTAACATTAAAACTAACTTAATCATAACCCTAACCCAACTCTAACCCCAGTCATAAGCCAAACCCAACTCTAACCCAACCCAACTCTAACCCAACCCTAACACTGGCTCCATTCTTGATGGTTAGAGCTCAGCAGGGCTCACTCTATGCAGCACATTTTACTGCAGTGAATGAAGCACGTAGAAGAGGCAAGATGGAGGCTGCAAGAGTTTGTCCCCTCGGTGCAGGAGCAGGGCTCACTAAGTCAAGCCCTCTCTTCCAGACATTCCTACAGGAGAGGTTTTATCTGAATGCAGAATTGCAGAAAGAAACAATAGTAGTAGTAGTAATTCCTACTGCATATTATAATCCCTATTTCATAGTGGTCTATTTCTTTGCTTTGGCAGCAAAATAAAAGATGATTTCCTAAAACAGGTTAGGGAATGTTTACTTTCTACACTCCGTCAATGAAATGGTAGTGAAAAGTTGTAGCTTTCGCTGAAGTTTTCCTTATGTTTCCAGCTTCTAGCAAATCCCATGCCTATACAGATACACTTGAATTTTTGCATTGCCCACAGCATTGTTTTTTTAAGGGCAGCTGACACACAGGCAAACAGCTGAAAATGAAACATCGCAGCCAGCCGTATGGTTTGCACAAATAGGCTTCACTTCTGCATCATGACTCGGCTACTGAGAGCAGCCTTCAAGCTTCTGTGATCCCTCTCGATCCCTGCTCCTGCTCTTGGCCTGGAAAATACCATATATTACTTCTGCTTTCCCACAGCCTTGCTGCAAGAACACGTACTAACATTTCCACTACGCTAAGCGTTAAGAGCAGATGTTTTTTCATGGGGTTTTCCTTTGCAACCCTGCACCATTGACAAGGCAACTTTCTCGCTGAGAGCCTGACAGACAACAGGTATTTAAAGCACACTGTGATGCTCACACTTCACATAACCTACAGCATAGCACTGGATTCATGGTGAGCTCGCATCATATGCAGGCACTCAGTTTTGCAATGGAGTAGCCAAGCAAGCAGTAGCATTTCCCACTGACTTTGCCCAAGCATGGAGGATGCATATGGCTGGTGAGCACAGTGCCTTGTGGCACGCTGGTGGTGTTCTCACCCTCATTTATGACGGTATAATTAACTCCCATGAGTTAATGACATTGTCTCAGTGCACACACAATAAGAGAATGAAGACCAATGTCTTATTTTCTCCTTTGCTAACGCCAGCAGCCAAGGCAAGGAATGCGCCATGCCAGCACTCGCTAAAACGAGACCTGGTTTAATTTTGCCCTGGAACTCCTCAGCTTTTTGTTTCTGTTTCTCTCCCTTCCCATCCCCTAACTTGCATTACTTCTATGCCTCTCTAGAAAGTGCATCAGCCTCATGGCTGGCAGGGTTGGCTACAGAGAGAGATTATTTTGTTTGGAGAATGCTTGTGTTTCACCACAAAAATGAGTGACTATTTCTTAGCTCTAAACAAAAGAGGATCCGTTTGGTTTGCAAAACTCTGCCCATCCAACTCCTTCCTGGAAAACTTACACTGAGACACCAAACAATACAACGCTTCTCATCTGCTGTCACACCTCTGTCTGCAGGACACATTTGAAAGGATGCTTTTTGTTTTGCATGCTGCATAAAAACTTGCTGTATTCCTGTGCAGTACGAGATGGGCCCGAATGCTCCCGAGCTCCGGGTCTCGTGCCAAAGCTGAACGTTGTGGTTTGGACTCCTGTCAGCTGATGATGCTGGTGGAGGAGCTGGGAATGCAGGGACCGCTCCGTGTTGCTGGTTTTGCTGCACAGAAAGCAGTTTCCCTTCTCGGCTCGGCCGCTAGCTGGCCTTGCAGCCCTGCAAAAGTCATCTCGACTCCTTTGCCAGATTTATAGAAATGCATTGCAGACATCAGTTATGGGCAGAGCCTCAGGATGTGTTGCAACGCTTCACCTTTGCGAAAGTCCACCTACAGCAAGGAGCTCCTTACCTATCCAATCCTGATCACTGCATCAAGCAAAGTAAGGTTCTCACTGTAAAAGAATTCCATAGGACACACCGTATAAACGGGTAGCTAAAATTAATAATCACCTCACAGCTGTGTGCAGAAACAGAGAAGGGTCAAACATCTCCCCAGAATACATCTGGTTTCTATAGATGCCCTTTCAACAAGGTACTTTCTACTGCTCAAATTCCCGTAATTCACTATCCAGCATTCCTATACCTTTTAACAGCTATCTGTAGCCTGTAAAATCTATTAGTCCCAGCATTAGCGTGTAGTTTCTTTTGCCATTAGCAGGGTGTAGCCTTTTGGCAAGCCAGGACTTGGAGTACTTCCCAACTATAATAATAACAGCCTCAATATATGCATGATGTTTTAACGCAGAAGAGCAAAACTAAACCAGAGGAGTAAAACCCCAAAGGTGACAAAGAAAGACAGTATTTATGCCATATAAGCAAGCTGAAATTAAACCAGCCCTTTCTTTGGTTAGTGGCTCATCCAAAAACCAGTGGGCAGACTGAAAACTGACTGCAAAGATCTCTTACAGAGAGCATTAATGCTTTCAGATTGTCATCTCAATGCTACCAATGCTGACTGTTGGGTTTGCAATATCCACAATATTTTAGTTCAGGAAAGGCTGCAAAAGCTGTTTGCCAAACTTTCCATGCATCACAGACCAACAATTTCCTTCTGTTATTACCCTTGTCAAATAAAAGGGTATTTGTGATTTGTGTTTGACTAAAGTGCATCTCCAAACACTCTGATCTAGTCTTCTGCATCTGCAGGAGAGATGACACTGGTTTCTGTCAATCTAATACAGACAAATCAGGGGAATCTGGCTGCTCTCACATGAGATTCCCTCAGGAATGTCTGTGCTAAGGAAGTCGTTCTCCCTTTGGTCCTCAGTCCACCTGAGACCAACCTTTGGAGCAGGCTGCCCAGGGAAGTGGTGGAGTCACTGTCCCTGGAGATGTTTAAGGAAAGGGTCGATATGGTACTCAGGGACGTGGTTTAGAAGGCAATATTGGTGGTAGGTGGATGGTTGGACTAGATGATCTTAGAGTTCTTTTCCAACCTTCATGATCCTAGGATTCTATGAGATAGGTAGCCCTGAGCACTTCCATTACTCCTCTGGAAACTCAAAATACCTCTGTTATTCACTGCACCAACTACCAAAGCCCAATCTCAGTTCATCCTGGCTGACTCTTCTTATGCCACTCCTTGTGACAACTCTGCAAGCAAAGTTTTTACTTCAGATCCACTTTGTGGGGAGGTAGGAATGCAGAAAGACACTGGAACACTGAAGGGCCTATGAGAAGGCCCATAAATAAAGAGAGAATGTTTTGTTAATGCTGTAATGAAAACCACATTGAGATCATGCTATGATTGCTCTGTTATGTGTAGGGACACATGAGTTCTGAATACCAAAGCCAGAGCTGAGTTTAGAGGATGGGAGGAAGAGAAAGATAAGCACACAGCAATGATATCACATTCATAATCATCTCTAGGTGGAGAGAAGGGATCTGGAAAGATATTTTTTTCTTTTTCTGATGGGTTCCTTTGTCTCTGTTTTGTTCATCTGCTGTGCTTATAGCTCTGTTCACCCAGCACACGTAGCCCAAAAGCTGCTAACAGAACTTGGCAGGCACTGCAATGTTAATTTGCTCATGCTCACAACTGGCAGCTCCAAGAGCAGCACATGCTCCAGTATGAAAGGGTCACTACAAGGAGGAGTCCGTCAGGGGCATGCCTTGCCCCACTTCAAGCCCATGGAGAAGTTACCATAAGGCCCATCACTTTTCTTCACACACAGCAAAGCACCCACACATCAATTTGTTAGAGGCTAGGAAAGCTTTTGAGGGAAGCACAACTCTTTCTCCTGTTTTCATACTATTCCTATTTATTCATATGATGCTCCATCCCTGGACGTATTCAAGGTCAGATTGGATGGGCTCCTGGGCAACCTGATCTGGTGCCTGATTTAGTGGTTGGCAATCCTTCCCATGGCAGAGAGGTCGGAATTGGATGATCTTTGAGGTCCTTTCCAAACCATGCCATTCTATGACTAATTTTTTAATGAAGCAATGACTTGATCCACCCTTCAAAAGAGGATGCCTAGCTCACCTTGGTGTATGTTTTCACCCAATAAACACATCTATTGCTTCTAGGGGAAACAGGCATAGCTTGTGTCCTTCACAAAGGTCACATCCTCAGAATATCTTGATGGAGTTTGCTCAGTGGGAGATGTTACCTACTACTGCAGTGAAAAGAGGGAAAAGCCACTAGAAAAAAAATAAGAGGAAATACTGGATGGAGGTTTAAAGTGCCATGAAATCAGGGAACTCAGAGATTGGAGTGGAAGTGCAGAGTGGCCAAGTTCTGAGTGGCCAAGATATGAGAAAGTATGGAAGATATCACAAGAAAAGTACTGTGCTGCCAGAAAAATAAACAGGAAAGCAAAGGCATCATTAGCAATCTGCTTCAAAAGCAGAAGACTGTTTTTAGAAGGCATTTGCTGGTCAGCTTGGGGACACAGCTCCCTGTATGGACCATTCTGGTGATAGCTGGGGAAGTCGTGCTCTCACCATCCTTGCCTCTTTTTCCTTGCTTCTGCTACCAGGTGCTGAAAAACTCAGACTAATCTGAAAGAATCAGTTTTGGCCAAGTGTCCACAGCATTCACTAGAATGCAAAAGGTTTGGTCCTATCTCTGCTGTGGTGCATGCTGTTTCCTCACCAACCTTTCATCCCTCCATTGAGCTTTAAATTGCCTAGGACAGAGCTTGCCTCCATGCCCAGAGCTATCTTTGCTGGATCCTGCACAATCTGGGCAGACAAAGACATTTTAGCACCACAAAGCAGTCATAAGTCACTGCACTGGATAATTAATTTTAACTCTGCGCAGTCTGAAACCAATTCTCCCAGGTCCTGCTGCTGGCAGAAAACACCCTGCTGCTGAACATGCATCTGATTACAGCTCTGTGCAGCCAAATATTCTTCATGGTTTCTACAGATGTTCCTTTTTTAATTATTTTTTTTTTCTATCCCGTAGCTATGAACATTATGAGCCAACACTCTCTTCACCTGCCACTTTTCTCTGCCAGTAATCCCAATAAAAATCTATTAGCTCATGCCCTTAACCTCAGCGAGTCCTAGCTGTGCTGGTCTACATCTCATCGGGGATAATTTAAGGTTTCAGGAACTTCTGGCTTAGTGTTATCTTTAAAAATACCTCCCTCCCTGATATAATCAGAGCCCGAGAAGTTTCAGGCAAACAAAAACAGCTGAGCCACCCTCTCTCCATAAGGTTTCCATAAAACTCCCTTTGAGTTACTGCTGATGTTAAACTGTTTGCATCTAAGTGGAAAAGGGAGAATACAAGCTGGCGCTGCGGGCTGCAGTAAAGCAAAAGCATTGAGATATATTCCCACATAGAGCAGCTTAAACTTAAAGCTGTGCCAATTTCTGCCAGGAAAGACGTGGATCTGGGAGCACTGATGAGAAACTGTTGGATTCCTTCAATCTGGGAACAGTTTGAACTCAGAAATTGAGATTTTAGCCTCCTGCTTCCCAGTCACTGCACTAAGCACTCCAGGATTGTGCAGAATGAACGGAGAAGTCTTGGTGTGGTGCCAAGGAGAATGAGCTCACTTCTCACCTATGCACTGATTCAGGACACAATGAATACATCAGGTCAGAGGGGTGGGGGATGTATTTGGCCCTCATCCTTATTTTCCATGGCCATTTTGTGGACATAAGAAGACAGCTTCAAGGAAAAAAGCCCATGGGTTGCAATAAGAGAAGTTGATCTTTCCTGAAAGCTACTGTGAAATGATGATGATGGACACTGTAGAAGATTATTCAGCTACAGAGACAGCACACACACACACAAAGGAGGAAGGAGTCTTTTCCTGACCCCCACCAGCACCAGGTCACAGTGTTTGGGAGTGAAGTAACCCTTGCAAGCAGTTCCTCCCATTGGCAACACTGGATGTTTTTGTGTCTCCATGGATGGGACGCACTGAATAGAGAAAAGCTGATGGATGACATTTCTCTATTAAGACTTTAGGGTGTTTCCAGGAATGAATGTCTTGCATCAGAGCCAGAAAGCTGAGCTCTGAAGCTATTGGGATGCAGCACAGATGGTCACAGCCAGTGTAGCCTCAAGTCAAGAGGGAATTTTCAAGCTAGAGACAAGAGAAAAAGCAGAGCAGCAAATAAAGTTCTGAACAGGCTTTACACAGAGAGAGAAAAGAAGGATGGCCACTGAGAAAGGAGATCTGCACCAAATCTCTAGCTACTGAAGGAGCCCCCATAAACCAGGAGGAAGAGAACTAGGCTGTGGGACAGAGACCACGTTTGCCTGTGATAATCTCCCTTGGAGCAGGTACCTTTACTTCAGTTCCCTCCTCTGTAAACCTAGAGTAGAAGTTTACATGTACAGCTGCCAACACTTTTTCCCTGTTAAGACACAGACATATTTTAAAAGTTCTAATTAAAAAGGCCAAGACCCACATATTGCAGGCCATTAGACTCTGAGCTTTCTTCTTTCAGTCTTTTTCTTATGATCTTCCCAGATTGGAAAGGACCTTGAAAGATCGTCAGGTACAACCTTACATGGGAAAAGGGAGCCTAGATGAGATTATCTAGCACCCTGTCAAGCTATACTGTAAAAACCAAGACTGGGATTCCACCACATCCCTGGGGATGCTGTACCAGCGGCTGGTTGATCTTGCTGTGAAAAAAATGTCTTTCTTAAGTCCAGACAGAACATATCCCAGTGAAGCTGAAGTGCCCATTCCCCCTTTTCTTCTCCATGTTTGTTCTCGTGAATTAGGGAGCTTCTGTTGTCCCGTAGCTGCCCTTCAAGTACTGGAATACTCTTCTCCAGGGCAAAGACTTCTAATTCTTTCAATATTTCCATGTAAGGCAAGTTCTGCAGCCCTTGGATCACCTTCATGGCCTTCCTTTGGACCCTGTCCAGTCTGCCTGCAGCTTTTTTGATCTGTGGGAGCAGAATGCATCAAGCAGCATAGAATGGAGCAGAATTGGATGACCACACCTCTGTCTATATTAGCAATGCCCCTGCAGATGCAACCCAGAACCTGATTTGCTTTCTATTGCTACAGTGGCTGACTGTTGACTTATATTCCACTTGGTATCCACCAGAATCCCCAGGTCCCTTTAAGCAAGGATGCTCCCCAAACATTTCCTACTGAACTCAGTTGGGTGCTGGATAGGTAGCTAGGGAAGGGAAAAAAAGTCTCCCAAAACAAAGATTGCTGTCCCACTTCAAAGTTTATTTTTAGCATCATCTTCATCCCTGCTCCAGAAGGCTCATTTCCCCTGAGCTCACATCTGCCTTTTGCTTTCCTTCACATGCTGCTTAATCTCCTTCTGTGGTTGTTTATCAGCCCAACTGTACTGAAAACAGATTCCCCAGTAATGCTAACCCATTGTAAAGCACACCCCAAAAAAGTTCATTGGGAGATCTGAGGTCAATGGATTAAAGGCAATATTGTTGAGGCTGCCAGTTTGTACCACTGCACATTTTACAGCCAGAAATTCAGCTCAGGATTTAGCTAATGTTCTTGCTCTAATTTTATCTGTTAGTCATCTCACATTCTGTGCTCACATTATAGCTTTCAAGATTGAGATGCTGTGCCAGATTATTATAAGCAGACAGTGTGGCTCTTAATCTTCTTCTGACTCAGTGAAATGTTTTGAAAGGTGATCTTGAAGTTAATGCCTACAGCTGCAGTGCTGATAACTGCATTTTATTCTTAGCTCGTCCACAAACTGTGACATTAGTTAATGCAAGTCATGGAGAGACCTGGGCCATATTAACCCAAATCCCTTTAATTCCCAGGAGGTGCAGTTTCATAGGTAACACCTGCTTTCTGCCCTCCTCTGAAGCTTTTAGAAAATGAACCCTCTTTACTGACTGCAATAAACAGCAAGAACAACAGTCCTTTCATTTCACCAGCAGGATAAACAATCTTCTTCCTAAGAGACCCCCTACAGCCCTCAGGTTTCTCAGTCAAAGACTTCTGAGTTAAAAAAACACAACACAACTGACAACGTGAGCCATAATTTTGATTGTTTAGGATGTCACTTGGAGCAAAAGTCGTGTTGTAAGAAAAAAATACCGTGTTTCAGCCATATTCCTAATGATTCAATGCAACCACAAGGTAAGTACGAGCATAATTTAATAAACCAAATGCAACCCTTATCCCCTCTTGCACAGGTTGCACATATTGCCCTAGGTTGTGCTAAAATTGACATACTGCACAATGAAACACCCAGTCAGTCTTCATTTAGAGCTCAGAAGCAGGACAAGTCTCTCAAAGGGTTATCTGGTCTGAAGAAGGCTCAGGACTTAAAAAGAAGGCCATGTCAAACCACAGTAGGGAACGTGGCCATTCCTAAACATGAAAGCTTAGAGACTTCTGTTATGCTGAGTGGTACTGTGGCTCTTTTTACTCCCTTTCTACACACCCATGCATTTCTTAACATAAAATGAAACTGTTTGAGAAATCCTCTGCTAACGTCTCTCCTGAATTAAAAATAGCTCTTCTACAAAGTGAAAATTTTCACTCAAATGACACATTTCATGCCTGATTTCCATGTTTAAACAGAAGAACAGCAGACAGCAATCAAATCTAAAGTCTTTTGGGTTTGTACCAAATGGCTCCAGGCATTTGATGAAAAGAAAACTTCTAAATATTTGAACAAAAGTTCAATTTCCATTGTAACCTTCCAAGCAGAGAGAGAAGGGAAGGTTCCTGCCCAGCTTAGAGAAATACAGAAGACTTTATAAGATACAATCCAAACAAAACTTCAATATCTGAACCTTCAAGAGAAACCAAACATGTTTCAACACCCACATACAGCCACGATCCAGACTTAAGGAGTTCTGGCCATATAAGTCTTGGGTTAAGTTTTATGGAGCTTAAAAGAAAAGCAGGAATCTGCAGGTGCCTGGTACTGTTCTGTTTTGAAAGCCACCTCTCACCTCTCCACACATCTCCAATACTTATCTCTGTGGGCTGCATGGAAGTGCCCCCACAACAATAATTTCACCATGGTTGACCACCCTTTGCTTTCATTTGCATCTCTCTCCTTCCCTATTTCCCTCTCCAATCCCATCTGCTCCTCCTACTCCAACTTTTGCCCTTTGCATCCTCAACATCCAAGGTATCTGAATTAAGCAACTACATGAACCACAGTCAGACGATTCACAACAGCCAGCACCTCCCATACCTTTCTACTACAGAGGAGGCCAAGGTAACAGCACAGAAACATTCAGGACAAGTTACACACTCACTGTCCTGTAAATGTGCCTGCTCTGCATGCAAACTGGTAGCAAACCATCCCTCAAAAAGCAAATTGCATAGATCTTGCAGTAGGAGCAAGTCTAACATCGAGGCATTAGACTGACATATAAGAATTCATGCATTTATTGTATGTATAAATAGTCAGGTCTACCTTCAAAACACCATCTGAATAGTTCCCATGTTAGGCAAAATGAATTCTACTGTCACTGGTGGTATGAGATATGAAATTTGCAGTCTGATTTCCTATGTGGATTTACAAGTATGCAATATGAGAACAATAGGATCATTAGTTCCTCCAATTAAGTGGTCCTCAGTACCCTTCACAAAAACACCAGGCACTCAGGCTTTAATGTGCCTGTCATCTCTGTCAGCAAACAGTACTTCCCAGGAGCTGGGCTATTCCAACCTTGATGATTCCATGATTCTATGCCATTACCCTTCTCCATGAATCCAAGCCTAGCAGTTCCTACCTGTCTTCCTCCCACCCCTGATGGAGCCATGTGCTGAGGTTGGTTTTCCCTTCTGCAATTTGATAGCTCTTCATTCCTTAATGATTGCCATCGCAGCCAAAGTACTTGAAAATCCAATATGTTTTCCAGGCAAATGCCTGCTAGTGCAAACTCAGGGAAAAAAAACCATAAAGAAATCAAGACAGCTTACTGAGAGTGACTGTGTCATTGATCCTGAAGCTGCAGAGTACTCTGTCGACGTTACGAGCATGTCGAAATCCATTTCCTCTCACGACAACCTGAAATGACTCTGTAGCGAAGACAAACAGCAGATTACTGATCCATATGGAGGCAAAGAATAGTCACTTGGACAAGGAATGTCTGTCATGTTCTGGCAGCAGACCCAGGGGCTCACCCTCTGCATCCCCCCCACGGGGAAAGAGCCAACCCCCACAGCTCCTGTTGCTACCTAGGAGGGACATTGAATAGTACCACTGATGTTGCTTTTGGTGAATGACAATCAAACACAAAATGTTTCTGATCCAAGACAACACAGGAGGAATCACAGTGCATCAGAAATAACCACCCTAGTTTTAAAATCCCAAGAAGCAACAAGGAACGGGCATTTGCAGACTCAACATTTTCTCCTTGCGCTTTACAGTCCCCATCTTCTTTCATTTCCCTTAAGGACTCATACACTGTACTTGTCAAAGAAAAAAAAAAAAAAAAGGCAGATTTGCTCTGGAATCTGGGCTCCCTTCCAGGTCCCCCACTCATTTACAGCCAAGTTGCAAATCATCCCACCACATCTAGCCAGGGAAGCTGCCTGACAGGCCCATTATGTGTTGTCCAAGAGCATTTGGGAAGAACGGGGGAGAAGAGCTGTGTTCTGGAGTGCGGGGGCTGATGAATACTTAAGAGAAATCGCAGAAGTCTCAAGTGCTGGGGAATAAGAGTTCATGTACAGTCAAAGAATCAGTGATGTCAGATTAACCATGGAGATCCTGTCTCTGCTTGGGACTGAAGCGAACAGACCCAGCACGCACACTGCATTTCTATCCTGATGCAAAACCATGCCATTTGGAAGCCAGCATTTCAGACAGATGTGTTGCTGCTAAGTGTCTGGGACTGGTCTGCAGTGCAAGAGTTGCCTTGGGTAGCAGAGCCCTTGTTCTCTCCATCCCAAAACAACCCAAACCAAACTGCCACCGGTCTTCAAGAATGTGCACAAAATCAAGAAAACATGAGATATTGGAGCTATACCTGCCAAATTTATCTCCAAAAGACTCCCAGTGGACTTAACTCTCACTTAGTGTCACTTTCATTAATCTCAAAGTCCTAACTGTCACAATTAGCTGCAGTTGGAACATTATTAATAGAGTATTTGTCCAAACGTAGAGATTAGACCTTCAGTTGAGCATTTAAGTAACTGTTGGTATTTCTCAAGCTTATCACTGCTCCTCTTGTGAAGTCCTGGGCAAATTCCAAGATTGACAGTTTACATAAATCCTCTGTACGTTTTTTCTCAGCTAGCTTCATGGGATACAGCTTTACTTTACCCCTAAATTCTCATTAAGACACACTGGATGGGAGCGATGAGATGTATGAACAACTAGCAGGCACATTAGAAAGAGTTAATTATAAATCGTGGTTATAAGTCATCTTCTGGCTTTGAAATTACATAAGCATCATATATATATATATACATAGTCACTCCAGGATTAGGAGATGCAAGGTGGTTGATTAAAGCAGCTGTGATGGAAGTGAAAACAAAGAAGCACTGGCAGTTAGCTTTCTTACTTGGACAACCAACTTGAGAATGTAAAAAGAATGAGAATGCATCAGGGTCTCATCCTACTCTGCAAAGCTCAGCCCTGCTCCCAACCTCTCTCCTTAACCAAACACGACACCATTCAACAGACAGGAAACTCTTTGTAAAACATGGAGCTCGCAGGAGATGGGAGATGCTAAAATGGTTCTCAAGCTTTCTTCCAAAATGGCTGGGGGTTCTACAGAACGTAGAAATGTTTGCCAGGACTTTAAAGCCTGTGTCCATAGCACAGTTGTATTAGAACAACCACACAAAGAGGGAGTGGTATGAGTCAACAGATTGCACCTCCATTGACACTTACCTCCCGCACATATACTGGAAGGCTCTGCAGCCAGAATTTCAATACATGATTTCTTCAAAATCTAAAAGACAGAAAATAAATGTCATGAAATGTCTGCAAATTGTTTTTCTGGAGGTACACAAATACAAAAGCTTGGGAGAGCACTTGTTGTCATCTAAATGTTTAACTTTGCAAAATGAAGACATAGGATAATTTTTCTTGATTTAAAAAGGGCTTGTTCCCATTTAGATTAAGTTGGCAAGAAACTTAAGTGAAGCAGTATTTTTTCATTAGAGCTGGCACTGCCTTCAACCACTTAACATGTAGGCAGTGATTTACATAAATACTTCAGCATCAGCCTTGGCAGACTACCTGCAAGTCAGGAAGACCACACTAGATTTGTATTCCATTTATTCCCATGCTGTGTTAGAATTTCTCAGGCTGTTATTTGCAAAGAGCAGCCTTCCCCCTCCTCTGAAGACTCCAATTCTTTGCTGCACACAGCAAACTTGTGACAGCATTTGTGAGCCCCCACGAAAGCAGCAGCAGTGGTGGGTGTTCAGGGCTGGGCTGAGCAGCCCCTACACGATGCAATGCTGATCAAAATTTAGGTCAGCTCTGAGAGGCAAGCAAATGTCAGCCAAGCATCGTGACTCAAATCCAACACGAAAATTATTTTCCCAACGTTAAATTGAAACATCTGTAAGGAAAGAGAGGCAACCAACACAATAAATTCTGTACGAGAGGATCTGTTGTATTTTTATTATTATTATTTTTATCTGCAATCATGGCTCTCTGCCTCAAATATCTAATTGCATGGAGCTATGGTTATTATTTCTTTACACTTTAACATAAAAGTTTGAGTTACGCAGAAGAAGGGCTGGTAGAGACTGACAGGGTACCAAGGGACGGAGGGAAGCAGAGCCATCTGAGCCGCTGGCAGCCTGACAAGTGAGGAGAAAGAAGATTTGCAGGCACAAGATTACACAGGAACTGTTAGGAGGGAAAAAAGAGAGAGAAAGTCAACAGCTGAGAGCTGAGCAGAAAAGCATCAGAAGAATTTGAAAGGAATGGAAAATACAACAATAACAACAACAAAACGGAGGACCCTAAGGACATTCTCCAAAGCACCCACACGTAGCTAACTATCCTTCCATGTGGGGTTAGTCCTCTGCTGTACTCCCCTTACTCATCCCTGGTTGTGCTTCTCTGAAGATACAGCATTTTTCTCCCAGAGAGACCGGCAGGGCTAATGAACTCCACTAAGACTTGACATTTTCTCAGCTATTTTTCCCCTCCACTGAAAAAAATGTCTCATTTAAGAATAGACTCTTTCCAGATTTTTCCAAAGTCCCCTTTAGTTTCTGCTCCCTTCACCCTCAGCATCCCCCAACCGAAATGTTTTAATGTATATTTCGTCTCTTAATTGACTTTCAGCAATAGAGTGAAAGAGGAAGGAAGCAAGCAAGTTGGAAACAAAAGCATGAAAAATACAATAAATATTTTCATTTAATAAAAATGAGGTAAAACCATACAAGACTGAGCTTGAAATTCACAATTTCTATTCAGTTACTTGCAAAACAAAATAACCACACTGTAAGCTAATTCAGATGGGAGGGTGGAAATCAGGCGCCCCAATTAGACGATGCAGAGCTCCTTTCCAGTCCAGCTACATTCATATCCGTGTCCATAAAGCTCACTCCTGTTGAACAAAGTGCACAGCCTTGTAGGTGCACTTCATTCACTGGGCTGGCTCCCCAGGAAAGCAAAGTGATGTGCTACAGCAGTGATGCACTGGGCACCAGTCAACAACTGCAATGGAGCACATGGGAGAGCTGACTCCACATCCTCAGGTTCATATTCAACACTCCAGTTCTGGTAACTGATTGCATGGCCTCAAGGCAACTTGCCTTGACATCAGTGCAGAAAAGTATTTGAAGCACGTGCTTGCTTTTGATGAGGTGGCATCCCAGTGTCTTCTGCAGCACATGCTTAATGACTAAGCTCTGCTTCCCAAATCAGGATTCCACTTACGTTCCAGCTTCACACATGCTCCTGGGATGATCTCTTGTTAATATCCATTGACATGCCAAATAAAAAATGCAGCAGATTCTTGTGGAAGTGTGAAATGGTTTTATTCGTCATAGTTTTCTATCAGGACAGAACTGAATTTAGCATTATCTGTGATGCATTTAGCTTTCTGCTAGGCAATGTATCAAAGAGCAGGATCCAGGAGAGGTCCTGCAGGTCACCTGGCCAATTTTGGAAATAAAGGGAAGAAAGAATGAAATTCTGCAGCTGTTTCCACAAGTTTTACCACAGCAGCTATATATTACTTGTACATTTTTTTTTTCCCCACTAAATTTGGGAATTCTAAATAGCAAACAAGATGCTGAAGTTTAATGGAAGGTTACTGCCTAATCATCGTTAGCGTGAATGACTCAGTCTGCAGCTAAGTGCTCATTAATGAGCTCTGTTGGACTGTTAAATAACAAGGTCTGTTGTCAACTACAAAACAGTCATCTGTTTCTGAAGCGTTTCCTGTCCAATCACATATGCATGCACTCAGTGAAATCATAGAATCCTGGAACCATTCAGGTTGGAAAAGACCTCCAAGACCATCTAGTCCAACCATCCATTTACCAGCAATACTTCTCCACTAAACCACATCCCTTAGGACAACGTCTGAATGTTTCTTTAACACCTCCAGGGATGATGCCTCAACTACCCCTTCAGGCAGCCTGTTCCATTGCCTGACCACCCTTTTGGAAAGGAAATTTTTCCTAATATCCAACCTGAACATCCTCTGGCACAACTTGAGGCCATCACTCTCATCCTATCGCTAGTTACATGGGAGAAGAGGCAGACCTCCACCTTGCCACAACCTCCTAAGCCATTTTTCAAAGATGCATTTGGGTGAGGCAAGAAAAAGTAGAAAATGTGATCACAACCACTGAAATTAACAAGAAACATCATATAGTTGGGACTGGGGTTCAGAATCCTCTCCTTCAGATGGGTAATCCAGCTACCTCAGCCAACAGTTTTGAGTCGTTGACTTTCTCTTTGGCCTACATAGAAAGCTTGGCTCTGACAGAAGGCATTTCAGGCATACAGGACATGACTTGCAAGTGAAACGACTTTCATCTCTCCTTCACACAACTCTCATCCCTCTCTCCCTAACACCTGTACACAGTATATATATATATTTGCAGGTGACACGTGAACAGCTACCTCAGGATGAGTGCAGAAAAGCATCATTTCTCATACTTGGTCTATGATGCATTGACATTAAGTCCTCAAAAATGTTCCACGCTCAAAATGAATGCAATGACCAGATCCTATCCTGACTTCATGCTGCTTCACGTTTCACTGCCTGCAGCACTTCTATCAAAGACACTGAGTAGAAGATGAAGTTGAGTTTCAGGTTTTCCTTCTAAGACTTGCTCTGTTTGCTTTCAATTGACAAGTTATGATCTGTAGAAGTTTTTGACAAAAATAAAACCAAAACAGCACAAAGGAAAATGAAGAATACTGGAGCTTCTTCAACTTGTTTCTCCATTTACAGCAATCAGATGTCTGCTTTCTCTACCAGGTTCTTCCCTCACTTCTAATAAACTCAAAGAAAATCCCACCATTAAACATGGGGAAAACAAACTTTAGCAGTGACTGCCTCAGTGAGAGAAAAAAAATAAAAGTAATTCATTTGCTTAATAAAAAAAATCACACTGGAACTCACAGGAGAGAAAGGACCAAAACCTACAGTGTACTGAACGCCTACAGCTCTCCTTTTAAGACTTATGTTTCAGTTCATTTAAGCACAGTCCAAACAGCTTGGTGGTGCTCAGGCAGTGGGATATAGTCCTGCATTAACAGCACAGCGCAGGTCTCCTTGCAGCTGCTCTCTGAAGGCTTGCTGGCTCCCACGGGCTGGCTGGAAAGCAAGGGCAGGGTGTTCTGAGACATGTGCAGACCCACCACCCTGAACAGCTTTGCTCAGCAGATGCAGACCCAGCAGAGAGCCAGCCTCAAGCACTACCTCTCCCAGTTCCCACCCTCTTGGAGAGACCTCAAAGCCCACCGCCTCTGCACATGCAGAAGGTGAGGGAAGATTTGCTCCCTGGGACAAGGGGAGGAGGGAAGAGTTGGGCTGCCTCGGCAGGAACACAGAGCAGTTCACATCAAATCACTGCAGGCCAGAGCAAACTCAATTCTACGCATCTCAAGAGTGATTTCAAGCACTAATCTCTCCCAGACTCATCATTTTATATTCCCTTCCCCTGTTACATCAGCCAGTACCTAGTAGCTTAACCAGTCCCTTTCTCACATGGCTGAGCATATTTGCTATGCCAGCATTTACATGAGAGTTGAAAGAAGTCCATGGCTTCCAAATCTCATGGCTCTTTCAACAGGAAAAGGCTTTCCTATGAACATTAATACTATGTTTACACTAAGAAAGAGGTACTCTGCAGGTACAAAATACCAAGGCAGCTTGTTTTCTGGCTAGAACAAGAATCTACAGCCTCTTTATTTTTCTACAGTGATTAATTTCCTTCTTGCCATTCCTTTCACACACCTCCTTTTTACACAGCCTATTGCAATCACTTCAATGCAAGGCACTATCTGCCTTATAGGATATATGCTGGCATTCAGACTGCCTGGAAGGGACGAGAGAAAGCGTGATCCCCATATGACAATGCTACCACACTATCAGCAGGAATCAGACTCACTACTGTGTAATTACTTCTTGTGACCCTCCCTTCCAGGGCTGATAAATCTTGCACCCGTCAGCTGAAGTTCCTAGAGGCTGAAGTCTTCCTCTATCTTAAGCACAACTGGAAAGGGAGTCAGGACTGCTTCTGGAATTCATTAAAAAGAGCTGCAAAGGGAATGCGGGTCTGGGAAGCAAAATAGAGCTTTTTGTTGTTTTCTTGCTTTCTTAAATGAGATGCAACACCTGATTGAGGCCGTCGCCCCACGCCTGGACAGCGTCTGGAAAGCCAATACACAAGGGATTCCATCTGCATGCAAAAGAACTAGGGAAAACTGTGCCTGTGCTGTGGAAGCAGGTTTTTTGCATGGTACTACGTGGTCAGAATAGTGTGTAACTGCTGTAAACACAGAAATCTGAGACCCCCCTGGTGAACCTACCCTCCCCAGATTCAAGTGGAAAGTTATATATTACGTCTGTGTTATATCAGCTAACAAAGCCTGTAACAAAATGAACAAAACACATGTCCCTAAAAGGATTTCCCATCCTACTTTGTAGCTGTGGGAAGCAATATCATTAGAATGATTATGAGCAAAGGAAAAGAAAAACTATGAGCGTGATCTGAAAACATAAGGTCTTGCTTTTCCTGCTCAGACAAGGGAGGCCCTGGTCATAGGTAAGAAAGAATAAGGCCACTCAACATCTTAAGAACTAGAAATAGAGATGTCTTATGAGGCTCTACTCTTTGCCAGTAGAGACCACAGAGCTATTTGCATGACTTGCACACAAGGAATAGGAAAGGAGTCAATCCAGGCTGCCTCCCTCTTTGCCAGTGAGCTGCGAACCCTCCAGCCATTTGTGTGCACCAGCTCTTACATGCTGTGCCCAGGCCCTAAGGGAAGTGCCAGCAGTTGATCAGTCTGAATTGGGAAACATGAGTCTGGGGGAAAAATAAAACACATTGGGAGGCCAAGTGTAGAAAGGAGAGTTTCAGGATTTTGGCACAGCGAGCAGGATCCTTTCCCTCACTCTGTGCAGGTGAGCAGTGCAGTACATTCATCAGGACAGAAAATATGCCAATCAAACAGTAATACAGAGACCAAAAAGTGCTCTAACTTCCCATGTAGGGCATGCCCATATCTCTGCTGACTGACTCTGTGACTTGGGTTGGAAAGGACCTCAAGCTCCAACCCCCCTGCCACGTGCAGGGCCACCAACCTCCCCATTTAACACCAGATCAGGCTGCCCAGAGCCCCATCCAACCTGGCCTTGAACACCTCCAGGGACGGGGCATCCGCAGCCTCTCCGGGCAGCTGTTCCAGCACCTCACCACTCTCATAGTAAAGAACTTCCCCCTGACATGCAACCTAAATCTTCCTTCCCTCAACTTAAAACCATTTCCCCTTGTCCTGCCATTATCTACCCTTGTAAAGAGTTGACTCCCCTCCTGTTCGTAGGCTCCCTTTAGGCACTGGAAGGCTGAGCTCAATGCTTCCTCTGTTCCAACCTGCTTATAAACTCAATCTTGAAGTAGCAATATTAGCACCAATTAAGATTTCTTTGGACACAGCATTTAAGTGATTTAGTAGTAGGCAGCAGAACATAGGAAGACTAAATCTTTAACTATCAGGTAACAAATTCTAACACATATACATACAAATATATGATTAAAAATACTTACAGAGTCGATAATTCCCTGCAGGGCTTCAAAACCATCATTCACGGGAAAGACATGGTCTTTGCTGTCAGCAATTCTCGCCAGCTGACAGCGTGGTGTAAGTAAACAAAACAGAAACGCAAAGAATGAGATCAATTAGTCATCAGGCAGCACATGAAGAGGTAGTTCTTCAGACTCATTCACTTGCAAGTGAAAAAAAAAAACAACTACCGTAAGTGCTCTGCATGGATTGCTAATGGATTGCCTTTCTTATCAGGACAGAGATTGGACCATTTGTAGTTAATGTTACATGTGAAATGTAATTCACGGACATGGTAAATTTCATGAAATTTAGAAGTCATTCTGTCAAGTTAATGGGAAAACACAGTAGAATACTGGAGTCACTAATGAAGATGATTATTTTTTTCCACTAAGCTGCGATATTGCCACATAATTCATCTTTCTGCACTTTTATTTCACAGAACCACACATTAAAAAGCAAAGTCCACACAACCTCCTGTCTACAGCTTACACCAGATGGATTTGATATTCCTCTGCCTTTTTCCTGCTTTTCACCAGCAATCACTGTGGCACATGGGCAGAGGGACACTTCTCCACAGAGGGAGGTGAAGGCAGAAGGGGCCTAAAATCAGCACCATGACCAACACACTTCAGGTAGACACTTCAGACTGTCAAGCAGTCAACGGAGTGAGGAAAGAGAAAGTAAGTCTGGATTTTGTGCCTGTGCCAAATGCCTTTGCCAAATACCCCAGTAGACACAATGAGCACTTGTTTACCTGGGTTTCATTGAAGTCTTTCACACCAACACAATATACTGTTGCTCCCAGCTCTCTTGACCGATTGGCCTGGAATAAGGAATGGAGGGATGATGTGAACACAAATGGATGTAGGCTTCTTAAAGACCTTACTTGTGAATTTAGGCTTTCTCCATAAAAAGAGCAATGCCTTGCCCAATAAAGAGCTTTAAAAGTTTTTCTCCCTGCTTCTGCAGAAACAGATTTTATTTGCTACTAGAATGCTCTTTGCCTAGTAAAACAAAGCCCAACTTATTTTGTGTTTCTTTTTAAGCCTAATTATCTCACCTTCCTATCTACTCCTACTTTCTTACAGTTGCTTATCAAACACACTCATGACAGACTAAATATTTTTTCTTTGCATTATTTACACCAGTGTAATAGTAGCCTAAAATATCTCAGTTTTTACCTCCAGACAGTGTAAATATTTTGGTATCTGTTCCTGGGGGTTGGAACATGATGATCCATGAGGTCCCTTCCAACCCAAGCCATTTTATGATTTCAAAGCATTCAAGAGAGAACATAAATTTCATTTTTTTCAGGCCTGTGGATGAAGGTGCACTTACTATTCAAAAAGCAGCAGTTCTAAATGCTCTTTCTTTTGTAAATGTGAATGAAGTCATTTAGTGATATTCATTGGAAAAGAAATACCTGGCTGTTTGAGAACCCGTCTCCAGAGACAGCATCAAGTCAAATTACATCAGTACAGTGCTGTCTGTACTGATACTGTCTGTATAGTTCAGTCTGCTAGACAGCAAAGAGCTTTACAAGGAAAGCATCATTCTACCTTTACACAAAGGAGCTCAAAGGCAAAGAACTGAAGCAACTCAGTGCATAATCTGATGTCAAGATCTCAGTTCTGCTAGCTCAGTAACTGCTCCTCCCCAAACCAAAATAAATATAGCACTTCTGACCTCTCAAGTCGCTCATTCACCTCTAAAAACAAACATGTTTTCCTTGTATATTTTTTATTTCAGAAGTAAAGAAAAGGAGATGACCAATTAGAAAGAAAAGCCTTACATTCCTGACATCTGTGCTTCAGCAATATTGTTTTTCATCTGCAACATAACCCTTCTTTTTGTTACTGGATTTAAAATCTCACCTGGGATAGATTGAGAGGAAAAGACCTGTCCGTAGCAGATTGATGTAACAATGCCATCTTCCAAGTTCATGTCATCTTACCTTGACTGAAGTCTTCAGTAGGAACATTATAGAGAAAATCTGTCCAAGTTCAACTACTGAGCATCTAATATTTGGGAAAGTATGTTAACTCAAGGATGGTGTTCAGTATCCATGCTTGAAACTTGGAAACATTTGTTCAGGACTCAGGGATTTCCCAAATCATTTTAGTAAATGCTGAAACTTTTCAGCTGTGAATTATTTCTACCTCCAAACTTTTTTTTAACTGGAAGTTGTTGAAAGAACTTCTTTCCTATGAACATATGAACAGACTCAGTTTTAATGAGTCAGAAATACTGCTGCTGTTGATGTTTAAGATTCATGTCTGAAGGACACGAAAGTTGGCAATGCTGCCCATGGCAGGGAGGTTGGAACTAAATGACCTTTGAGGTCCCTACCATCTCAAGCCATTCTACGATTCTGTTATAGGATTTGATGAAAGTTTTGTCCCTAGGATAAAAGATTTCCTCTATATTTTGCCTTTGAAGCAGCAGAATTAGACGTTTTGCTCTCTCTCTGGCTAAAAATGTGCAAGACTTACCTCCCTCTCAGAGTAGAAAAATAGGTCTTCATGGAGTTCTCCATCTGTCAGTGCAATGATGACACTTGCAGTTCTGTAACCTAAATACACAGAGTTCTTTAGTCCCCTGTTTTGAGTAACATTTGTTAAATTAACATAGAAAACATCTTACTAACGAGCTGCTAGACTGGAAATGGTTAGCATTAATCCCATGCCCTTATTCCCTTCAGCCAACCAGTTTTCAGAAGACATGAATTTCTGCATACTCTTTCCATTTGGGCACCTGCCTACAACACCAGTTTTAGACCACACTCCTTTGAGGTGCCAATGATTTTTAACAGAAATTCTCTCGTAACTGTTTCAGTATTTCAGACCGGTAGATTAGGCAGCAAGAAAAATTAAGCAAAGTGTTCCGAGCTATTAATTCCTGATTTTATTAATGCTGTAAATTCAAGAAATGCAGAGAGTTTCAGCTTGTGATGAAAAGCTGAATTGGGATTTAAATAGATTTGGTAGGAAAACGACCTATATTCCTCAGTCTCTCTATGTAACGTATTTCAGCATCATGATTAAGCACCGCTGTCTTCTCCTTGAATTGATTATAACTTAGGTTTTACAAGTTTAGATTAATTTTCAGGAGCAGACAAATAGAATTCAATCATATTTCTGGCAACAGACTTATTACAGGACTGTAGGAGCTCTGTAGATATAACTTGCACACTTATGGAAAGTTAATGGCGCAGCACTCGTAAAGCCAAAGTAGATGGGCCAACATTGGCTTGAGGACCCAGTTGTACACTGCTTCTTCAACCTGTTTTTGTTTGGCACACTGTTTACATGCAATATGTAATACAAGCATGTAAAAACATTATCAATCCCCAATAGAATTACTGTAGGTATTTATTCCTTTCTGCTGCAGTTGGATTTTATAGCTCAATCCCAAAGCTTTGTTTCATTCATGAGTGGCCCTGCAAAACCGCTAGCACTGGTTTTGTACTCAAACATCTGGTCTCCTGTCTTTCAGTTTCCAAGAAGAGATGTTTTATTTCTACTTTGTGTTTTCCAGTGCAGAAAGATTTTATGCTAATTACCAGGAAGAAAGGAGAAATATTTTGGAAGTGTCTGCACTTACTATTACATGTACTAATTTCTCGTTGAAAAATACGTTTACTGAATAGTATCCCCTTGTACTCATGTTTCAAAAGGAAGAAGAAATGGTTACCTGAGTCCTCAAGCAAAAAGAACATCATGTACCAGACAGTTTTAACACCAGTAGGTACCTTCAGTCAGTCAGGCTTCTCACTTTTGGCCTGAAAAGCACTTATTCCAGCTCTGGACCCTTAAAACTCTACCTGTTCTTTTTTTCCCCTTCAGGAGCAACTAACCTGAAGAGCATTGAATTCCTGTAAGAACAGGAGCCACCCACTACCTTTTTTGCAGCGAAGCTGCATTTCAATTCAATTAAGGGTATCAGTAAAGAAGGAAAAACATTTAATGGATCAGGAAAGTCTCTCACCATGAACATTTTCATAGTAAATCTGTTCACTTGCCTGAAATTAAATCAGAAGATTATTAGCAATAAATAATAATCCTGTGGGCATCTACACATGCACCAGAAAGAAAGAGAAGATGGCAGCAAGGATGTCATGATTGTAGCCTACAGATGACCTCTTATTGGCTTCACAGAGCAAGTTTCTTGCCTGTGGCTTTCACTGCATGACTTTTCTAAAGCATTAACTCAAAGAAACCCTAAGACTGCTGGCCATTCGTCCTCTCCCACTACTCCATCTGGAAATCACATTCACCTCCCTTCTTCAGAAACATCCTATGTCCATTGATATATACTCTCCAGCTCTTCTAGGTCAACTACTCCAATTGGAAACAAACCAACTGCAAAGAGATATTCATATGCTTCTATCTCCTGCCTTAACTACACACAAGCATATTTTGCAAGGCAGAAGGACAAATGCTTCAGCGTTCCAAAATTAAGAACTAAAAAGCTGGCAGAAAAATACTCAGTTTTAAAATCTTGCTGTTACTGTTTTTATCACCTCAATTTTTGAGGTGTGTTCAGATCCAGTTTTCAATAGACAGTTTCCCAATCCTCAAAAATGCACATGTAGTACAGAATGGGAAGGAGTTCAGGATTTCCTCTAGTAGAGGTTTAGACAAACTCCTGACCTTGTAAAATACATAGGAGAAGACTGGAACAGGCAATAACTTTTTAGTAGCGTTGTTTGTCCATTACAGTGAAAAGGTCATGGCCATGGCCTCAGATCCCAACCAGCTCTAACAACCCAGACACGGTTTAAATACACTCTAACATGCATCTAGTTACCCTTTCAAATCCTTCATGCATGTATGTGTCACCTCCTGGAAGGACTTTCTGAAGCTCTTCTAGACCCTGACGAATCTGTTCCCTGAAATGAAAGCAGATGAATCGTTATATCCAAGATCAAATGTATCAGGACTTGATAGCCCAGTGAAGACATGCATGGCTGAAATCAGATTGAGATGGGAAAAAAGAGTTAACTCAATGTTTATATAGTCTAAGGCAATGCCTGGATACCTTTCTAAGGATGTAAAAAATAGAGCAGATGTGCTCTTTACGGGTATTCCCACAGCCCAGAGAAAGCCACGACAGTCACTTCTCCATTCACATTTCTCTCCAAATAGATATTCCCTGTGCAGCCCTGGTCAAACCTCTGTTGCAGAAGTAGAGCAGCTGACTTGCACATGGCTCATATTTCTCACCTGTGCTTGCTGGTTTGACTGTGCAAATTAATCAAAAAGCCATAAAGTCCGATTGGATGGATGTATATCTGTGTGGGTAGTGGCTGAGGGAAAGTGGGATTGTTTAGTCTGGAGAAGAGAAGGCTCAGGGAAGACCTTATTACTCTCTACAACTCCCTGAAAGGAGATGGTAGTGAGATTGGGTTTGGCCTCTTCTCCCAGATAACAGCAAGAGGATGAGAGGGAATGACATTAAGTTGTGCCAGGGAAGGTTCAGGTTGGATATTAGGAAAAATTTATTCCTAAAAAAAGAGTGGTCAGGCATTGGAACAGGCTGCCCAGGGAGGTGATGCAGTCACTGTCCGTGGAGGCGTTCCAGAAACGTGTAGATGTGGCACTGAGTGACCTGGTTTAGCGGGGATGTGTTGATGGTTGGACTATCATCATCATCATGCCCATAGAATCATTGAGGTTGGGAAAGACCATTAAGATAACTGAGTCCAACTATCAATCTATCCCCACCATGCCCACTATTTCCCTCAGAAATTGACCTTCTTCTTGAAAACTGCTATGGATAGTGACTCCACCACTTCTCTGGGCTTCTTCATGCTGATAGACCACATGGAGCCATGGGGAAGATGGAGAAAGTTTTGCCACTTTTCCAACTTCCCAACTAAAAAGGCTGTGTTGGCTAAAGGACTGGAAGGAAGCCCACCACTTGTTTTTCAGACCTCTGATAAAAAGCCAGCAGCTCTCCAATTCAGCTGGCTTTTGACTAATACCATATCAATATCCTGTTCCCAGTCGACATTTCTAGGACAGCTGCATAAATATGAAATACATTTCCACATGGGTAACATACATAGCAAGCCTCATAGCTTAAAGCCTTAAGAGGCCAGAAATCTCTGCAACAGGGTATGCTCCCAGGCTGAGAGACAGGCAGAGGCAGGAGCAGGTTTTCTCTGGCACCAACTTACATCTGGTTAATTCTCTTTTTACTTATTGTTGTGGTAAATGGCAAGAGACATTTAGGCTGGCTGGCTTTAGTGACATTTTTCAAGGTTGGTATGTGTGTGGACTGCTCTTTAGGATAGTGGCCAGTTTCCTATTCATTTCTCTATAGTAGCTGCTCTGGTATGCAATTTCATAGACATCCAATATGTAAAACACATGCTGACTTATATGGTCTTCACATGTGTTACATATATCTTTGCTCCACGTGGCAATGAAGCTAACAGAGGAAGCAATAGTGATTAAAGGACCTCATCCAGCTCTTCTTGAAGGCAAAGTGAAAAAAAAATACATTAATCCCATAGATTTTACTGGGATTAATTTGGGGATCTGCAAGGGAGCAACAAGAACATGCTTCAGAAACATGACAATCAAACTGTCATTGCCAAAAATACACACTCTTGCAGTCCATCCTAAACACTTTGCTTGTTTCCAGGCATCTGAGAAATCATTCCCATCTCTACATCAAGAGAACAGCAATCACGTACTGTTTTCAAGTTTGTTTTTATGGGAAGGGAGTTTCGGTTATTTGTTTGCAGAAAAAACTCCCTACAGATGTTTCAAAGGCAATGAGGCCTTGTTTTTTTGACAGCAGCCTGAGAGTGTCTGGAAAGCAGACTCCCAGATAGAGTTTAAAGCTCAGCTGCTGAAAGAAAGACATTTAGAAGCTAAAATTCAGAAGACAACTTCTGCTTTAAGAGACCTTAGGGCATCCTAGGAGAATGAGTGTCATATGTGAAATGGGCAAGTGATTTAATTCATCTGAGAAGAACAAAGATGTCACCATGTTGTTGATGGTGAGTTGGAAATCACTGAGCAAGGAAAGTGGAGGAAGATGCAGAAGTGCTTTTAAACGTCTTACCTGTCTTCTGTTAATCTCATCAGAATTGTTCCTCTGGTTGAAAAAACAATGAAGGACATCCTCAGCTGAGGGCTGGAGAAGAAGGGACAGCAGAAGTGATTTTGGTGGTCCAGACCACAGCTTAATGTGTGTGTATTAACAAACTCAAGGGGCTCTTATTGCTACCAAGATTGTAACTCAACAAGACAGGACTGAGCAGCAAATGGGGCTTTGCCCTGGGCAGCTCTAGCCAAGGAAGACCATGAGGAATACGTAGTAACCAACCAGCTCAGAAACGATGAGGATTCCCTGCCTGCAAAAGTACAATTTGGTCCATAGAAGTCAGGCTGGAGAGAAGGATCTAGTTAGATTATCTGCTCCTGTGTCCTACAGGGCAGGAACAGGGGGAAGTTCAGGAACAATTCCAAAGCAATTAATGGGATGATCTGAGAAACACAATAAGAACCTCCACTAGGTGAGTTCCCCAGGGGGAAAATCAGAATGTACTCCTTGACACCCCTCCTCTCTCAGTTATCTACAAATTAGTACCTCTTACCTTATGAACTTGCGGGCCAAATGTTCCACAAAATGATATATTTCATTCCAATGGTGCAGGACGCTTCCTGATCTATGGGAAATAATGATTACAGGACATATTTAATTGCTGCTACTGCAGTTTTCCAAGCCTAGTGCTTTGTTACACGTTGCTCAGTGAGTTATTTCTATTCTTCCTTTTAAAAGATATTAAAATGTAAATTACATTTCCTACTTAACTTTGAAAAGCAAGAGTAATTTTTGCTCCATGCAAATATTTGAGGCTACACTTCACAATAACATGTGGCAGTGATGTTAGACCTTTAGCACAGCCTTAAACAAATAAACCCTGTGTTAGCAATGCCTGTCTCCTTGCACTGTCTGTTAGATGAATTCAACCAACTCATTTGCCATAGCGTTGTGCAGAGCTTTTAGCTCATTTTGGGAATGAAATGCAGTTGGAGGAACAGATTCCTAAGCCTCTCTAGCATTTCCACTGTGCTAGAGACCATGAAAAAGTAAAATACCTTCAGTCCACATCTTGGCTGTTGTTTCCCACTCTGTCATAGCTCAGTTCAAAGCAAAACACAAACTAATGCTGCTCCTCAGGAAAATAAACTATGGATTTGGATGGGGTTGGATTATTCTTCATGTTGTAAGAACCAGGAAAAAGTGAGATTAACTAGAATCTTCCAGCACTAAATGCACCTTCTGGCATAAACATTTATATGAATATTGGAATATTAATATTGGGGAAAAAAGTCTTTTCTAGAAATGGAAAATGAATGTGTCATCACTTATTTCTATTCATTGACTACAATTAAAAACAGTTATAGGGGAAAAACAAACCCAGTTTTAACAGAAAACTCAAAAACTCATTGATCTGCAGCCTGAGAAGAGAAATACGAGTATTTGAGAATATGTTTTTTCACTTCACAGAAAGAAAAGGCATCTGATCCAACTCTTCTCTTACTTAGGGCTGAGAATCTAAATGAATACCCACAAATAGATTCAACCAAGTCCTACACACCTGGCACAGACAGCCCCTGCTGAGCTGCAAATACCATTACTTCACTTCCTAGAAGTACTGCAAGCATGCAAACCACATTGTACAGGTTACATAAATTTCCTTCTTTCTTCTCCCCGCACCTGGTTCTTATTTACAGCCATTCAGTAAAACCCTTCACCCGACCCACTTGCTCCATGATACCTCAAGTCGTTTTTTCTTTGTATGACCCCATAGGTCCAAAGGCAGCCTTAGATGGGGACATGCAATGGGGAGCCTTGCACATATGCTCCATCTGGATAAAGAGTGAACTCCACTGGCTCTCTTTACACAAAAGAGCTGATACCAATTACACCTCTTTAAATAAAACCTTGCAGACACCCTGTTTTCTTCCTGTGGTTGTAACAGCTTGCACAGGAGACTCAATCACAAGAAAGTGCTGATATCTCTATCTGTGTTTCTTGGATCCTCGGGGAAGAGACACAAAATCTTTTGTTGTTCATCAGACCAAGATTTGAAATCATTACTTGTTCTCCAGCCTCATGTGTATCAGAGAGGGCCAAATAAATGTCTCTATTCATTGCAGGGGAGTTGATGACCTTTAAGGACCCTTCCAACTCAAATGGTTCAATGATTCTTTGGTCTTAATAAATTAAAGCACACAGGCAGTGAGAAAATTGGGGTCTTATAACAGATGATGAATGATCTACATTAGGATTTGCCATCAAAGAAAAAAACTCAGCCGCGTCCAAATTGCACTGGTTTGTATACAGACAGAATTGAGTTCAAACCCAGATGCAAATTCCTCTCAAATGCATGGAATAACTCTAAGACCTTGAATATGACACCACAGTCCCATTGATGCCAAACCATCACTGAGAAGAGGCTTGGAAAATGGATATTTATTGTCTCTACATGGTGAGGCACAAAATAAACGACATTATTGCAGTGGTTGCATCAGCCTCCAGAAGACAATGAAGTCAAGACTTCATAAACCACTTACTGCATCCTTCATTGAAATGTAGGTTGCTTTAGAGCAGCAACACTAGCCTAGAAAAATGCAATTATTCCTCTCACTTCGCTGCAAGCCACTGAACAAAAGCTGACCATCAGTTAAAATTACTATTACTGCAGAGCACCTGAGAATGAGATCCAGCCACAAAGCACATATGGTATGTGGGTCATCATTTATAACTCTTGCCATTTTCCAAGGCTCTGAAGTCATGCATTTTTTTGAAACAGCACTTGCCAGAAGGAAGCTTAAAAACCAATCGCTCCGTTCCGTAATGTGCCAGTCAACAGCACGCCCCGCTTACATGTCTGCATTTGTGACTTCATTCTGCTTTCTTTAAAGGGTTTGGGCAGTGGGAGCCTTCCTGCTCATCTAATGCCACTGAAGAGAAATGACCTGATGTTCATGAGTAGCATAAGGTTCTCTCTGCTATAGGGAAGCTCCCTATCATTGCAATGATCAAAACCCCACAAGTGGAGGATGGTTTCTCCTTTCAGTTACAAAAGCACCAAAGTGGGGTAATTGTAATAACGTACAGCTATTCTTCATCTCTACCAAAGCAAGATTAAAAATGGGTCCCAAAATGAAGGCTCATACTTCTGTTGACCATAGATCCTTTCTTTTAGCACAAAACGTCTGCAGGTGGACAATTTGCAGCCCACGTGCAGTTCATTTCTCTATCAAATCAGTCCAAGGTTTCAACAGACATAAGACACCAAGGTCTGTATTTAGAAGAAATATTTTGATAACAAAAAATACATTTTCTCAAAGATATTTCAGACCATGTCAATTATGCAGCTCCTCCTAAGGCATGCCAAGAATTCTAAATAGGAGAAATATTCCTAAAGCCTAACTGCAAGGCAATGAAAGAGAAATTTAAGGTTATGTCTTCATATTCCCAAGGAAAAAAAGAAGATGATCCGCAAGCCAGTGCTGCAAGGCTGAAAGGTTGATGCTGTAAACTCTCAATTTAAGTAAAGGCTTTTACTGAGAATGCCAAATCCTCTTGCTTGAGAAAAGCCCAATAAGTGGAAATTAAGAATAAGTAAGCCATTATGCCTTTAACAAGAGAATGATACATTTTGTGGTCAACTGTGCTGGGGTTTGGTACATCTAAATTCAATCCAAGGCAGAGGCACTCCACAGGGCTCAGTGTTTCCAGGGGCAAGGAGCCACTGCTGGCCCAGCAGGTGCCTTTCTCCTACCCATGCAATATAACCCAAAGCTGCAGTGACACAAACTTAGTTTGTCTTTCCCGTACTTTTTAAACCCCTTATTTCCATTTCTCCCATTGCACCCTCTCAGCAAACCCACAATGGTATTTTTAATTCACAACATAGATGAAAATAGAGCCAAGGCCACAAACTCATAGAATGGCTTGGGTTGGAAGAGACCTCAAAGATGACCCAATTCCAACTCACCTCATCTAGTTTCAACCCCCAAACTCTTTACAGAGCTTTCACAGCAGCTACAAGCACTGCAGCAGACAGAAGTACGTACAGACACCTGATTCAGACTGACACTGATCCAAATTCTCCTTAAACTTCTACTTTTGGATCAACTCCAAGAAGTCTCCTTGCTGTCAGAGGTGGCATTGACCCAAGAAGTTTTTCAGCATCGTTTCACTGAGCACATGAAAAAAAATAACACACGTGAGCCGAAGAGTCCTCTGCCTTTCCAAATATTTCAGGAGCAATTCTGGGAAAACCAGATAGCACGTAGATGTTAGCGAGGTGATGCAAACCCTTCTGTCTTGAGCTGAACCTCATATGAGGCAACTCACTAAGCTATCGTCAAATAATTACAGAGTTTATAGAGGTCCAGTTTAGAGCAGTGCAAGCCTCTGTGCCCAAACACAGACTGAGAATGTTCATCTTTACCTGATTGGCAGGGGGTACATGACAAAGAAACAAGCAACCATGGACCATTCTATGATTCTATAGTTATTCTGATATCAATCAGTAAAGTGCAGAGTGCAGCTCCCACCCACCACTTGTACTAAGGAATAGAATTATAGAATCATAGACTAATTAAGGTTGGAAAAGACCTCTAAAATAATCTAGTCCAACTGCCCACCTACCATCAATATTGCCTACTAAATCATGCCCCTCAGTACCACATCCCCAAGGTTCTGGAACACTTCCAGGGACAGTGACTCCATCACTTCCCTGGGCAGCCTGCTCCTATGCCTGACTGCTCTTTTGGAGTAGTTTTTCCTAATACCCAACCTAAACCTCCACCGGGACAACTTGAAGCCATTCCCTCTCATCCTTACTTGCTTCATTTTGCCAAGGACCTGTTAGAGTCAAGTTTTCTTTCAGGCATGTACCATGCTGCTATTTGCACATGGAACAGTAAAGAGCATAGGAAATAATGCCTTTGACATACAGCAGATACAGCATTGTCCCACTACTTCTTCATTCTTTCTTAATTAAGACCCTATCTCATCTCAAGTCTAGGATGCAAACTGTTTGGCACCATGGAGGTGCCCAAGGCCATGGATGGAGCCCTGGGCAGCCTCATCTGGTAGGGGGGCAACCAGCCCATGGCAGAGGCTGGAACTGGATGATCTTTAAGGCCCCTTCTAACCCAACTATTCCATGATTCTGTGATCTTTAAGGCCCTTTCCAATCCATCCATTCCATTATTCTATGTTCTGCCATTTGTTTCACCTCCATTCAGTATACAGGAGGTTCAGACCGTGACCAAAACCACTCAGCACTGCAATATAGCACGCAGAAACACTAAAGGATATGCCATGTAGGACCAGCTGACTTAACAAGACAAGTAGGCTTTACCTTCCACAATGCTGGGTTCATCTTAGAATCATTAAGGTTGGAAAGATCTCTAAGGTCATCTAAGATCATCTTGGTATGGTTAGGAGGGATGCTCAGTACTCTGTATGACTACATCCTGTGTATTGTCAAAGTAGCAAATATCAGATAACTGTACTCTAAATATCTTACAGCTTGAGCTGCAACACCCCATACCCACATTATTAATTATTTTTACAATCACAGTCAAAGGGAAATGGATTAATCCACTCTTAACTCACGTGATCACAAGTCCCTCACTGAACTTGCTGCCAGGCAGCTCAGAATATCAAGTTGGGTGTTTGTGTGTGCAACACTGCTTCAACCCTTCCAAGCTGCCCAGAGAGAAGTGGTGGATGCCCATCCCTGGAGACACTCAAGGTCAAGCTGTATGGGGCTCCAAGCACCTGATCAGGTTGTGGGTGTCCCTGTTCATTGCAGAGGAGTTCAACCAGATGGCCTTTAAGGTCTTTTCCAACTCAAACGATTCTGTAGTTCAATGATTACTTCCAAGAGGAGCGCTCACACAGTTTAGGAAGCAACAGTGAAGGCTTAATGAAAGCATGCAAGTGCACGCAGAGATTAAAGATGCTGTGGTAACCCAGCGGTACAAGAGCCAGCACTGTGACAAGGACAGCATACAGGGTGCTAAATGGATTTCAGTAGTCTCTAAATCTGGCCAGGCACTGAGGCAAAGGGTCAGGAGAGGGCTCCAGCACTTGTGAGTTCCAGCACTGTGTTTATTGTTGTTCTATCCTCCTCTGATCCCAGAAAATTGCTTAATATTTTAATGGCTTTCTTCCACCACTGCCATTAATGCTTCATGTTTCAAAATCTAAGTCTGCTGCAGGATCTTTATCACCAAAGCTCACATGATTTTTAAAGCAGTTTCTAATAAAAACAGCAAGATGCACCCTGGATCTATTATGCTCATTTCACAGTTTGCCTGAAGGTCCCTATAGTCATTCAGGACTTCAGCAACATCTTTGAAGACTAAAAAAGCAGAAAAAGCAGAAAACCCAAGCTAAATAAGAATGCTGATGACTCAGAGCTCAAGGACCTTTAAGGTCCCTTCCAACCTAAGCCATTCTATGATTCTGAAGAACAAAATATAGTTTTAAAGAAGAAGATGGGTTCACCTCCTGCACCACTCTAAGTCTCTCCTTGGCTACCTCAAAGGCTACAGAATGCAGTACACAAAATACAGCACACACAAGCAGCTGAATACCACTGACTCCTCCAAATTCCACTGGAGACCAATGCAATTTTAACACCAATGGGCTTTGTATCAGATTCAGTCAATTTCTGCACCAAAAATAGGAAACCTACAACCGTTCAAGCAGGATTTCTTTGATACCTTGATATATGCACTGAGTACCCTGAGCCTGTGTACTTTTAAGTTTGTGCCAAGCTTTGTATTTCCACATAAATTTCCTTGAGCAAGCCTAGAAAGTCATTCCTTTAGTAAAAGGACAGCATGGAGCTTGAAATAATAGCTCAGAGCTATTACAGAGCACATCCATCAGATTGGATAAAACCTTCCATTCTGCCCCAACCTTCAGGAGAACTCAGTTTGCAAAAGCTGTCAGCAGTGCAAATCAGGCTTTGTTTTTCAGGTGGAGCAATAGAAGCTGTAGATGTCCCTGGTCACTGCAGGGGGGTTGGACTAGATGGCCCTTTAGGGTCCCTTCCAACGATCCTATGAATTATTCCAGTTAACAGCAGAATGGCCAAAGCAACGCAGTGCAATAGACGAGAGGATCTTTCCACTGAATGAAGTAAAACAAAAACAAAATTATTTCCCCTGGAGCATTAGGACAGCTGGCACAATAACATAGCCAGCTCACTCGTCTCAGCCTTACATTTTACCCAGTATTTTGCAATAAAGCGTTATGTAATTCCAAGTCATTTATACAAATGGAATGTGGCTCTACTGCAAAACACTCCGAGGATCAGACAGAGAGCTCCTGGCAACTCAAAATACTTTCCTATCTCTTAAATTTACAGTTAAAAATGCCAGTTCTATGGCTCTGGCACTTACATGCTCCAATATTTCCAAGCTTGAGGTTCAAAATAACTATTCTTAATTAAGGAATTTACCAAAAATCATTTTAATCGGCACTTTTAACACTTTTATTTAGTTTGCTGCATTGCTTCAACAGGATGCTTTCCAAAGCTCAGCTCGTATCTATTCCACGTTGCCCCTAAATAGGCACAGCTACCACATCCAGATCAGAATTAGTGATGAAGAAGTGAGTGGGCAGTTATCTCCAGCACAAACAGGCAGCCAAAATATGCGTTTGATTAACAGGAACAAAGAAAATGTGACTCAGCCTGGAGAAAAATAAAGTTTGCTTTTAAATAAAGCAACCTCACTTCTTTTTTTTTTTTCCCCATCAGAATGGCCAAAATCGGACCTTTTAAAGCAGGCTGCCACATCTCAGAGCCTTGCCTTTACTGCTTGGACAAGGACACATGGGCAGCAGCAGATCTCCAGGCAGGAGAGCATTTTCTCCACGTTTTCAGCTGCAGTATTAATTCTGCAGCACCTTCTCCCCAGAGTGCCTCAGCTATCACTGTTGGGGAAACCAGTGTGAACGGGGTCCTGCTCTTCATCCCAAGCACGGGGCCAACAGAGGAAAGGTTTGATATCAACCACAGCAAAATTTATACACCCATTTGATTTTCAAAGCACGCCAGCGCTTATGTGCTACACCCACCAAAGTTATCACCACCACAATAGAGTTCTGCAGTCCCTTGGGGACACTACGACTTCTCCAAAACCAAAGAAAACCCCAGGATATGATGCTCCAGTTCACACCAAGAGAAAGACTGCTTTGAAATAGAAGGATAGAACTGACTTACTTGTCCAGAATGAAGTACAAATCAAACCCTCCGTAGCAGGCAGGACCCCCGTTCTCTCTCTTCCCACTGTGTCCATCACACACCAGCAGAAAAGTCGCGAAGAAGAAACACTTGAAGCCAAATCTGGAGATGCTTTGCTTTGCAATGGCCATTATATCCAGAGAAGATGAGAGAGAGAGAGAAAAAAAAGTCTTCTTCCTTTGATCTCCTTTATTTCACAGCCTTCTCTCCAAAAGCCATTCAATGCCCTTTAAATGCATAGGCAGGTATTTTACTCCTTAAAACTCCACTTGCAACAGTTGTCCTCAGGAATTGCAAGGCTTCCCCCCTTGTTTCCCTTGCACTTCTGTTTCTTGGTTTCAGATTTCAAGATGCACAATACTGTATTTCACTCTTTTTTTTTTTTTTTAAAGGGACTTTGACCCTCACTCTCCCTTCCTTTGGAAATACCACTGTGGCTTCCCAACAGGAGCAGAGAGATCTTGCTTTATTGCAGACTTCAGCAAAGACGGGGAGGGTTTGACCCCCCCTCCACCTTTAATTATTATTGTTATTATTAAAGATGTTAAGTTTTATATTTCCTTGGCAAAAAAAAAAGAGGAGGAAAAAAAAGCAGCTCAGAGAATGCCACCTACTGGTGAAAACTCAATGTAACTGGATGGAAAAGACATCATCTGTGCATTGAGCACACGTAGTGCAGGCTACAAGGTTTGGGGTAGGAATGTATAAGCAGATTGCTGACAGCACTCACACAGCATTGCTCAGAGTCTTTTCACCCAATGCCAGTATCTGAGTTAGAGGCATAAAGGCTTAAAACCCAGAGCAATGTAGCAAAAGTCAGAGGGAAACTACAACTGCGTTCATTCTTTGTTTTTTCTCAGTCTTAAGAAATCCTGTGCCTATGACCATGCTTCCCTCTGCTATCCTTAGCAAGCTTGCTCCAGACACCAGGGGCTGAACCCTCCCTCTTCCTGCAGACCTTGCCAGGAAACTCATCTTCTCAGTCTTCTTCCAAAAGCAACACCAAAACACTGCAAGACAACTCAAAAATAACACCATTCCCAGTTCAGAGCAACCCTCAGTGCAGAGGAAAGCTGCAGTAGAGGTCCCAAGAGTGGGAGCACCCATCCTTTCAACTCAGATGCTCTCAGGAGAAGGAGGAATTTTATTTCTTTTTATTGGGGTTTGGAACCAGCTGGTCTTTGAGGTCCTTTCCAACCCAAGCCATTCTATGATTCCCTCTTATTTGTATCTGATTGACTCTGAAATAAACAAATAAGTAACAATTCAGAATAGAATAAAAATGCTGTGCTCAAGAAAATAATTCTAGCCTGAACCTGAGATCGAGTTCCCTGTATGCATGGCTCCCATCAGGTTCCCTGTGCATTCAGGCTGACTGAAGGCCCCATAAAGCTTGGGAATAAACCAACAAGCGAGGCATCAGATGGAGAGCAGAGCACTGAGATGGAGAGGTGAAAATGCAAGGTGAAATGCTGTGATCTGTGCTATGGCATCAATGAGGTTCAGGGCAAATTCTCCTCATCTTCAAAAAGTGTCTTTTTGAATTAAGGTGCTTCAGTTGCACGCAGCAGCTCATTGGTTAATGATGCTCTTATTGTATGATTAGCATTCGGGTATCTAAGTGATGGGGGAAGTGACATCAGCTGGTTTTCTTGTTTTATTATCTATTCTGAAGCAGCTGGTTCCTCCAGTGGTAATAGGGGTGCTGCTGAGTTCTCACCCACCTGTATCAGCACTGGGTGGGTTTTGTGAGCACTCATTCATTGTGGCTTTAGGGGAGGTGGGCTGGGTTCAGTTCCCTTTGGCTTAAAAATGTCCAACTTCTATGGTGGGTAATGACTTCTGTCAAGATCTCAAAGTGTTCCTCTACTTTCCTGACAGTTTAGGAAGGTGTTAGAGCAGCCTGCATGGGTAAGTGAGACTTATTGCTGACATTGATATTATAATCACAAATACTTCATCGCTGCACGGGAATTACTTCTTTGTCTTCAGTGTAGACACTTGCCTTAACACAACTCAACTACTAACAAAACTGAGCTGAGCAGTCTGATGTGCTATAGGACAAGAGATCCCTCTGGGTAATGAGGGATGTGCTTTTTCTTACACTGTACATCCTTTTAGAGACGTGGTTTAGTGGGCAATATTGGTGGGTACACTGGTGGTGGGTGGACCAGAATCTTAATGGCTCTCTGATTCTATAACATATAATTCAAGGCTGACACCCAGTGGCCAAGAGCTTTTTTCTTCCTTGGATTGCTCTAACTTCTCAAATAAATCAAGATTTCCCTACTCTCTTGCTTTTATTTGACTTTATCCTGCTTTCAACTTATTCGTCTCTGCTGTAATGTTGTGTAGTCCTGGATTGTGTTTTTCTTCTGGTGGTTAGAATTCTTTCTACTGCTTTTCTATCAGGAACTGCTAACTCTTTGTATGTGGGTGTAACCTCTCACTGAAGAGGAATATTAAGCTCAGTAGATAAATACATTGCTTGTGAAGTTTTATTAATCAGCCCAGGTCTCAGCAATGCTGGGATTGCACCAAATGTTGAGGAAATCATTGCAGCCTTCTGGATTTCAGCATTTCTGAACACGCCCTCCCTTCTCAAATTGATCAGCTCCAATAAAGTGCCTTCTAAGAACTTGAGGCTGAAATCTGTGAACGCTGTGATGACCAGCTCCATCCACAACACAGGATTTTCATAGCCTCTGACTTGCAAGAATGCAAGCTCTGTATTCTCCCTATGTTGAACTTGATCATAAAATTATTGGCATTGATTAATTAAGGTGCATAAATCCTGAAATAAGCCTTTCTAATGACTACCTAGAAACACGTCTAACCCTGATTTGACCATGTGAACATGCAAACAGCAGCAATGAAGTCCTGTTTGTTTAAATCAATTCTAGTTTTCTCTGCAGCTTGGCTTCCTCTGGTTTAAAGGCAAAAGGATACGCACACATGTCCAGCAGGAGGGAGCAGAGTTGCAGAGAATGCATGATCCACATTTACTGACTACGTTTCACATAATCCTATGGGATTTAAAGCGTTGGGTTTGCAATCTAACTCTCACTTTTCAAAGTGGTGTAAACATGGAGAATATGAGCATCCTAATAAGAGCTGGTGCTTCAGATGTATCCTCTCAGCTTCAGAATGGCACATTTTGCAGCTGGAGTGCCTTTTAGACCACTCAATGCATTGTAGTCAAATACTGTGGTGGAGGAGGCCCAGGGAGGTGGTGGAGTCACCACCCCTGGGGGTGTCCAAGAACCAATGAAGATGCAGCACTGAGAGACTTGGTTAGTGGGATGGGTTGGAATTGGTGATTAGAGATAGGTACATGTAAATCATTACACATTTATCATCATTCATGTCTCAGATTAGGATTCCAGACATGGCAGGTTACCAAATTTCTTCTAATAAAAGTACAGACTCTTCCTTTTTCTGATTCCCCTCCCCTCACCCCCTTTATGCCTTGCCCTTTTTTCCCCACTCACTTTGGGAATAGGGATTCTCAGTGCCTTCTGGAACTGCAGCTGGAGGTACAGCAGTAAAAATCATTTGTCAGAAGCTTGGGGCTGCTATTACAAACGTCTCCATCCTGTCTCTAAGCAGGAATCATGCTAAACTCAGTCTTCAAGAAGATGAGTTGTAAGTCTTAAATTGACCTTGTGGGATTTTTTTTCTGTCTAGATACCGCTTTCTGCTAAACCATTCTATGATTTGGAGTTCTTTATTTTTTGAAGCCTTCACTGATCATAAAGAGAAAACAGACACAGTTTATTCATGCTAAAAGTGTTTATTTGAAAGATACTATCACCAACTGATCTCTTACAACATCTGAATCATGAAGAACAAAACTCTCATAAGACATGATGTCAGGGAAGAATAGCATCAGGGATGGCTTTGTTCAGCTGTCAGGCGTTGGTACTAGGTTCAAGAAAGGCATGGTGCTCAAACTTTGCCAGCACGGCAGTAGTCAATGCCCAAAAGATTCAGGACATCAAGTCTGTAGCATGCGCCTTGGTTGTAGAAGACCTGGTTTACTAAAAGGAAGAATAAAAATACCATGAGTTAATTCCCAAGATGGTCATCAAACCCTGATTATGGCACCAATAGCAAGACAGCTAATGATTTATACTTGTCTGCACAGCAATAGCTTGCACTTTACCTCTGGTTAAGGAATGTTTTGTTATAATTGCTGTTATAGAAATACTTTAAGTCTATGAGTGAAAGATTCTTTTGTAGTCAGCTGCATATTTAACTCAAACAAAGGAATGCAAAGAGATGCTATTTAATAATCTTTACTTTTTCTAGTACTAAGGGGCACTATTATATCCTATGTTGTTAGTATATATTATTGTGTATTACACAGTTATGTATGTATATTTAATAGGCCCTGTCAGGCTTTGTCTTTATCAAACAACCCTATAAAGTTTAGGCCACTGAACTCCTATGTCATGTAATCATTCTACTCCTGAAAAAAAGGGTATGAAGCAGCTTGGCTTAATACTGGGAAAAGGATGTTCTTGGCTTCCACGGGAGCCATTTAATGGTGGGATTCCTCAATAAACTGTCAGCAGTCTCTGAACTGAAGAATAGCAACACAACATTCTCCCAATCCTGGGCCTTCCATACAAGTCCTGAAGTTTTAGTCTTGTGTCTACCTTCAGTGGTAACAACAGAAATAGCGTATTGCCAAAGGAAACAAAATCACCTGTTTAGCTTAGAATTCATCTGATCACACTTACCACCCTCCTGCTGTGACTCTTCGAAAGCAATGAAGGTTGGGAGTCCATTGCAGAGGGCGTAGATATCATTTCCATAAGAAATGAGGTCAGGAACTTGTCTTCTGGTGACGACGTACCTGATGGACCTCGAGAGCACGCTTTCGCCTTTCACATTCTAAACATCAAATAACAGAATTCGGTGCCTCGATCCCTTTAATTTTATGCACGTTCCTATTTCTGAAGCAGTGAGACTCTGCTTGCTGTTCTACTAAAACTGTACAAAAGGATTTCCTCAGTCACTTATAAATCTCTCACCATAGAGGTACCTGGGGCATAACTGGAAGAGTGGAAGGAGAAGAAATCAACTCCATTTTATAAAACTGGAACCAAGGGGAGCAATAGAAACAGCTGGCAAATGTATCTACATTCAAATAATTTGAAAGCAGTTCTTATGACCTTAAGAATTATGTTTTAATGGGATAAATTCTCTTAACTGTTCCAGAGTGCTTTGTTTTCACTGAATTTCAAACATATTTTCCTAGCTAAGTGATTTGTCTATTAGACAACACTTCTGGATACCTGTATTTTCTCTCACAACCTAGACTTTGTGCTGGTTTGTATTCATTATTCAGCTACAGCCACAGGACTCCTGTTCTAAATCATACCATTAATTTGGAGGCTGAGATGAATATGAGATGTTCAAAGAATTAAAGAGTTGTAGAATCATTAAGGTTTGAAAAGATCACTGAGATAATCTAGTCCAACTATCAACCCTTCACCACCATGCCCATAGAATCATAGAATCATTGAGGTTGGAAAAGACCATTAAGATCATCTAATCCAACCATCCACCAACCCATGTTCTCTCATGCCCTAAGAAAGAATGAAAGTCCAAGCAATTGCACCCAAAAAGCAATGTTCCATAATGAAAAAGCAATTCTGTCTTAAAATGACTCAAAGTTAACTATTTCTGGACCTTGCTATCCAAAAATAATGCCACTGAAATTTTCCTAAAACAAATTGCTTCTTAGCAACCTTTTCATTTTTTCAGAGAACAGGTAGATGAGGGGAAGGTGGGGAGAATGCATCTACTCTTTTTCCTTTGAAAAAACACCATACCACTTCCAAAAACCTCTCAAGAAGGAGAAAACATTTCTGTTAAGAAACAGCTTGATGGACTCCAGAGTATAGACACACTTAGCTGGGATGACTGAGACTGATATATACTTTCAGAATTATGGTGGAATTTTATCAAAGGGTTCCTGGAAGTCCACTCAAATACATTTCCTTCTTGCTGGTAAGCAAGTTGAGATAAGCTTCAGAGGGCACAAAGGTGCACCTTACTGAAAGCAAGACTGGAACAGTAGATAGAGGTGAATAGTTTTGCTCAAGTCTGGAATATAACTACCCATTTCCCCTCCCATTCTTGCTCTTCGAAAGCTGATATGTTTTATAATGACTTAGTTCTCAGACTTTTAATGGAGTCTGTGTCTATAAAAGGCTAATAAGCTGAACTCTTATGCTATTACAGTCATTAGTTGCTTTGGGAAAGTCTGGAAAGTAACTGCCCCTTTTTATCTTACGTTACTCTGTTCAGCAAGGACAGCAATTGAGTCAAGAGCAGGCATCAGGACTCTGTTCATTGCGGAAACATAGCAGACTCCCTCTTGTCCAAGTTTGGTTGCAATGTAGCCCTGTAAAAAAAAATTGGAACGCAAGAATTCAGCTTTTAAATCATAGAGATCTAAATAGAGATCTAAATATCAAAGTAATGAACATAGAGTGTTTCTACCCCCAAACTTAGACTTGATAAGAATAATTCTCTGTTTTGGTCAGCTTTCATAAAATCTTAGTCACTAAGGTTGGAAAAGATCTCTAAGACATCTAGTCCAACCATCAACCCATCACCACCATGCCCACTCATAGAACCATCAAGGTTGGAACAAACCTCTAAGATCACCATATCCCACCATCGCTTCATCCCCACCATGGCCACTAAGCCATGTCCCCAAGTGCCACATCTCCATGGTTCTTGAATACCTCCAAGGATGATGACTCCACCACCCCCCTGGGCTTTATAGGAGCTAGGCTCCTTGTCAGTGTTCTGAAAAAGCATGCTCCTTGCCACTCACAGTTCCGTAGTTCCAAACAGTTGTCCATGCATTCTCAGCCGAATTTGCCTCAATGATTGCCACAAGGGATTTCCTCTCGATGGTCAGTGTTTGGAAGCCGAGGCCAACATTGACGGTGATTGTCTGAGGGTATTGTAGACTACCTCCTTTCACACCCTGATACTAGCAAACTAAATTAACTTTTTTAGACTTCCAAGTGGTAGCCAGTCATCTCCCCAGAGATTTAGAAAATCAGTGCTATAATATAACAAATGCTGGCTCATAAGGAGCGCCTTCAGTGACAGCTGTATCTTCAAAATGACAGAAGAGTAAGGCCATAGCATTCTGTAGTAGCTCTAAGAATAATTTTAATATATTCAATGAATTATTTTACAGTGAATAATTTTACAGTGGTTGTCTCATGGTTTCAGGGTTTTGTGCATGAAAAAGATCTACATTCTTTTCCTCTAAAGAGAGGAGGAAAGTTCAGGAAGTAGGGAATGTAGAAGAAGAGCTGCAATGTATAACTTGGTCACTATACTCACTTGGAACTGAGAAAGAGCTGGAGTCAGCACAAGTCCAAGAAGGACGGTAGCAACAATCTGAAAGGAACATTGAAAGCATAAAAATGTAACTGCAAGTCTGGCTGACAGATCTTGTCATGAGAATCCTTATTCCTAATCTGATGTTGAGATGTACTCCTTGGATACCCATTGCTTCCATACTGGTTTTACAATGGTCACCTAAAGTGACTCATCCTTGCTTTATGCTAGAATAACCCATACTGGCAATCTGCATTTGTAAGAGCAGGATCTGAAGTTGCTGCAGAGATCAATACAGCATTGATATGATATGCATGGATATTTTACAAGAGTGAAGAGAGAGAATTTAAATTTCCTCTGCACACACATCACAAGAAAGTGGTTTGATCCATAGCGTGGTGCTCCAGATTGCAAAAAGCCCATTGGCAAAAACAGGCACTGATCTAGGATTTGTGAGATTGAATCAAGCATAAATCAGCCTTTACAAAGATCCTTACCCCTCCATCTATTTAGGCTAATACAGTCTAAAATGCAACCCTGGAGGAGTGAAACCTCCCCAGAGAGTAACTTTTCACTATATAAGAGCAAAGGCATTTCCAAGGTATAAAGGCAATAGTTTGAGTTATAGTATATAAGAAGTAAAAGGCAATAGCTTTGAGTTTTTGGTATAGAATAAGAAAGTAGCTTGCATACTCACAGTGAATTTCATCTTGACTGCAGAGCGGATGCAAGTGCAGATGGAACGAATGGGGCAAACCATCCACCTTATATACGCTAGACTCAGGATCAGGTGCAGAATGATTAAGTATGGAAAGAAAATTATCTAGTAATTTGTATCCAAGTCTTTTTGCCATTGGACGTTATTTCCTGCCATAACTGTTTCATAAATGGAGGGGTTATACTTAAGCAAATTCTGACCTGTCAGTCTGACAGAATTATCAGATAAGAATCCATTTGCAGTGAAAAAGGAAATGTGTTTTGCGATAACTTTCTGACATATTTGCTGTCTAATTTTGAAAATTTACATCAAAATGGAGACCAGAGATTATCTAAGGTCACAATAAAATATCCTTACATTAGGGAAAATACACATAGGTTAGGACCTTTGCAGCCTTCAAAAACATGCTGGACTTTACCATAGAACCACAGCTCCATCAGAATGTACAACCTAGGTGCCACATTGCCACCGAAAATTGCTTCTCAGTAAAATTTCAGCTGAATTACAACATATGGGGATGTCTATGGGTGTCTCTATTATTGTAGGTAGCAACAACAGCTTTTTTTTGCCTTGCCATGGCTTATCTTCCATAGTGAAGTAAAAGCTGATTGTGAAGAGGTGAAGATTCGCTTAGGGACTTTTTTTAATAATCGGTTTTACCCCCAAGTTGCTCAGTTTGGTTTTGTGTGCAATCAGCTCAATCTGAGTCTCTACCGGGGAATCGCTGTAAAGAGGCTGAAATTTTCCAACTGCAATTCAGCACATTTTTCAAAAAAAATGAGGGAATTTCTTTTCTTTCAATCTCAATCACCTCTATCCTGTGCTGCAAGATCAAATTCTTGCACAACTGAGGCAAGTCTGCACATTCTAGGGGGCTTTTTTGATGCACTCTCACAAATTAGGTTCTCCCAGTGTCCTGGATTCTGTTCTGTTTAATAGATTATTTGATGGCTTTTTAAATGAAACTCAAGTCATGATTTTGAAGCTTTTCCCTATTTGAAAAAAAAAACACATAAGTTCAACTGAATCTTCATATTATGCCTGCTGTGTGATGGGAGAAAAACAGAGCTGTAGAGATGGGATCAGGGAAACCAAGGCACAGATGGAGTTGAACTTGTCAAGAGATGTGAAAAATAAAAAGATGGAGTTCTTTAGATATGTTGGTCAGAAGAGACAGGCCAGGGATAGTGTACTCCCTCTGATAAATGAGGAGGGAGAACTGACTTGTTGCCTGACCCACCTGGTGGCCTTCTATGATGGAGCGATGGTGTTGATGGACAAAGGGAAGGCAACTGATGTCATCTACCTGGACTCGTACAAGGCCTTTGATATAGTCCATTCTTATCTCTAAATTGCAGAAATATGGATTTGAAGGCTAGACTGTTATGTGGATAAAGAGTTGGTTGGATGATCACAGCTAGAGGGCTGTGGTCAATGGACCTGTGTCCAAGTGGAGGTGGTGACAAGTGGTGTCTCCCAGGGGTTCATCTTGGGGCTGGTACTCTTGCAGCCTCACGTTGCAGTGTGTAATAATACACTAATTGGAACCTATGTGCATGTAGTTTAAGTGGCTTAGGCAGAAGCTGGACCTTGCTGCTCGTGTTTTGTGACCTCTGTTTGAAATTTTGACCTTAACTGGAGGCAGCATTGGAGCAGCACTGCCCCTTGTTGGGTGCATCATCTGTCACAGGGGCTAGAAGGCCCCTCAAAAGACATTTCCCAGTGACAAGCAATTGGATAAGTACAGTGTCTGTTTTATCTCAGGGAAAACGAAGGGTAAAGCTGGAAAAGGAGAAGAAACCCCCAGCAAGTCGGTCAGGAGCTTTGTTTAAATACTGCAGCCATGTGGTTACTTTTGTTTGGAGGTGCTAAAATTTTGGGGTAAAGGCAGACACCTTTGGTTTTGATTTCATTTTACATTTTGCTGAGCAAAAAGGCTGCTGTATCTTTGACTTAAAGAAACCATTGACTTCTGTGAAAAATAAAGCGTCTCATAGGTTAACTCCTCCCAAAACTCCAGGAAAAGAGCATCTGAGAAAGGAGTGGAGGTGAAGATCTGATATCCCCCAGCCAGCCCCAATCACTGAATTAATCCTTTCAGATCCACGGAAGAAACGAGTTCCAGCTATTTTGCCTTAGTTTTGGCCTAACTACAACTCAACTCTATAATGTCCATCTGCACTTCTGTTTGATGAGGGTGTGGGTTTTTTTGTTTCCTGTGTTAAATATTGGTGAAACAGTGGGAAATAATAGCTATATTCAACTGCATGTGAAACTGCATTTCACTTAATGATTCTGTTACTGAAAGCTTGATTTCTGCATTTGTATTTGGCTGTAATGCACTGCAGTGCTTATTATTTTTTCTTATAAACAGTATAACAGTATTTTAGCAATAAGTTGGAATTGAAATAATTCACAAATATGCTTGTTTTTATACACATGGACTTAATTCTTTCTGATATGGTTATGCAGAGGGTAACACGGCTTTATTTTAGCAGTGATGGAAATCTTCTTAATGTCAGATCTCTTTGGGAAATACTACAGGATCAGATTTAAATGCCAAAATTGGAATTTTTAGGAATTACAGTTTAGCAACTTGGCTTTGGTGCTGCTTCTGCTTTTTAAAAGGGCCAATAAAAACACAGACAGGTGGAGGCTGATGATGCATTTTAATGAAAGAAAATATGCTCCACAAAATGCAGAAGAGAAGACAGATACATGATTGACACTGTGATCAAGATCAGATCATCAAGGGAAAAAGGCTTCTTCATGGGTACGCAGATCTGTTTATTTTCTTCCTCAAAATTTCATCAGGAGAAGTTTAGAAGTTGCAGTAAATGAACCTCCTATTTCCGAACACATTTCTGAGGCATGAGGCATTATCCACTGAGAAGTTTGACGCTGTAAGAAAAGAAAAAAAGCTGATTAAATTTGAATTGAGGAAACAGAAGAACAACGTAGGTGACATTTTTCTATCGTTATGTTCTACCACCAGAAATGTTGAACTCAGCAAAATCCCAACTTAAAAACTGAGTTGCTTCTTTCTAAATGTATGCTACAAGCAACTGCTAGTGCAGTCGTCTTAGACAAAAGTCTTTTTAGTGCTTATTTTGGTATGCAAAATGCTAGTTACCAGTATACTCACCAGGAGATGGGAAAGCAAAGTAACTGGGAACTCCACTGCACAGTCTTTGAATGCGTGCTCCATATGGGAACAGGTTCGGGAGTCTGTTTCTTGAGATCACGTAACGATGCTCTATGGGTGGAAGGAACCCAAGGGAGCTAGCTCCCTAATATCAAAGAGACAAAGCCAGAGTACAGCATTTAGGAAATAAAATAAAATTGGAGTTCCAAATCCACGTTTCCATAATGCAGAAGAGTTTATTCAACTTCTATTTATTTAACTTGATGCGGCTTTTGAGGTATCTAGAGCAACTCAGCCCTGCTGAGAAACTTCACTTTTGGAAACTTTTCTCATTTATATTGATATAGAATAATAGAATCATAGAGCCATTAAGGCTGGAGAGGTCCTCAAAGATCATCTAGTCCAACCATCCACCCATCCCCACCATGCTTATAGAATCATAGAATCATTAAGGTCAGAAAAGACCTCTGAGATTATCAAATCCAATTGTCCACCCATCTCCACGATGCCCACTAAACCATTCCCCAAGACTGATCGTTCCCAGTTGGTTAACTTTCTCAGCACTTTCATTCACCATCGTACCTCAAATCCATTAAATCCTGTGTCAGCTTTGCTAATGATGCAGGTGTTCTTTCCCAGTACCTTGGTTGCGATGAATCCCTATTAGAAAAGCAAGCAGTTAAAACCAACAGCAGCAAAACCATTTCTCCTGTTGCAAACAAGAGAAAGACTATCAAAAAACAATGACAAAAAAAAAAAAAAAAATCAACAACCCACACAATCAAAGGCTTTATATAGTGCAATTAATCATAGGGAAGGAAAATGTTTGTCAATTATATTGCCTAGGTAAATGATGGTGGCTAATGACGGACTTTGACAAAAAGTAAAATAAATTGCCTTAACTGGTAACACCACGTGTTTGTGGTGTTATATTATCTAGGCCATATGAAATTCAGAGCATCAGAAATTATAGAATGGTTAAATGAGAGCATTTTTAAAGCACTGCCTCTAAAACCTCATGATCTTGCTGAAGCTTAGGTGCTTCTGAAAAAGTTTGGTTCTTTTTCAGTGCTAACCTAAGTGCCAATTTGGATTTTTCAGCAGTGTGAGAAGAAGCAGGTTTGCAGCTTTACATGGTCTTTACTGAACTCATTGAACAGTTGTGCAACTTGGTTACTTGTTGGTTGTCCCCACAGATTGCCTTGGACTGCTTGTTCTTACATCAACCATCTTACACCTTAATCAAGAAGTGACCAACCAAGTAACGCCAGTGTCTACCCACTATCAGCTTGCACTGTGACCCTTTGTGGTAGAAGCCAAAAAGTTGCTTGAGCCATGGCGGCAGTCACTTACAGTCTTGGCATCCCAGACGGTTTTCCAGTTATTAGGGTCCATAGGTTGCCCGACGGCAAACCCACGGTTGCCAAAATGAGGGCGTGGACGGAATGGAATTCCACCGCGGTGTGGAGGGCGTGGAAATCCACGGTGGACTAGATAGTGTGAATTTTCGCCAAGGGGTGGATGGCGTGGACTTTCATCACGGGGTGGCTGGTGTGGACCTTCAGCACGGGGTGGGCCTTCGCCACGAAGTGGAAGGTGTGCATTTTCACCAAGGGGTGGATGGCGTGGACCTTCATCATGGGGTGGATGGCGTGGGCCTTCATCATGGGGTGGAAGGCGTGGACCTTCACCATTGGCCCTCCCGTGGTTCTGGTTTTTGAAATAAAGTGAAAGATAGTGAGGATTTAGGCTTGGAGATTCCCAGAGGTGTTTCACCTTCTTGTTCTGGTAACCATACTTTGGAAAATAATTACTCTTAAAGGCCAGAATAAAAAGGAGATAAATTCCAGCCTCAGCACTGCAAAGGCCTTAGTACTTCTGCATCAAACTTTACATTCAGACTTTAGCAAGACCTGTTTTCCGTGTATATCTAATGGCATCCACTCTGTGAAGGCAGGCAGGCTTTAACATTACTGCTCCAACCCTTCCTCCCTGTCCCCCTTTATAGAGTATCAGACCAGGTGGAAAATTTGGGCATAAAACATTTAAACACTGGGTGATTTCCTTTAAAGTTAAAAGCTAAACTTGATATTCAGAGTGCAACTTGGAAGAAAAAAAATGTAGGAAAAGTAAAATAGTTCCTTATTGCCCTTCCTTTTTACGAGGGGAATTTGCAATAATTTACCATATTTCACTTTATTTTCCAATCAGATCCTTCATGCTACCATACTATGTTCCTAAATACTTAACAGTATTTATGCTGATCTGAAAGTCAGAATTTGTTGCTGATTTCATATCCAGCAACTGACATTTTCTCCTGATACATCTCCCACTTCTATATTTTCTCTAGTGTAAAAAGAGGGCAGTTTCATGCTAAGTGTCAGATTTCAGAGCACAGCTTCATTTTCAGAAATGTATTTTTCAGTTGTCACAACTAAAACCCATCAGTTCTTATGGCAGTGGTGCATCATTGTGCTATACTCACCTCCTCGGCAAGGGCTGGAGCCAGGAGAACTCCAAGGAGAGCAAGCACAATCTGAAATGAACAATGCTTTAACATAAGCTCATCTTGCATCAAGTTATTTGTTGTCTTAAAATAAGCTTTACTTCTTGCTTAGCTTCATGCTCAGCATTTTCCTGGAGTTTATCTGATGTGTACAAAAATATGCAGATAAATCAGATAATCAATTCATATAAATTGCTCTTAACCTTACAACTATATTTTGTGCAGGTAAAAAAGTTCATTTAAACACAGTGGTTTTTTTTAAGTATTTCCAGCCCCAGTTATGGGCACTCTTGGAAAAAGCTGGACTGAAGTATTTCCCTTTAAGAGTGAACTTTTCACTGAGCTTTTTGATTTTCAGAGCAAGCATCCATGTGTACCCATTGCAAAGGGTTGGAATATGAGCGTGCAGTATAGCTGTGTCCCTGGAACACAGCAGAAATGGGACTTGAAAGTCCTCATAACAGTTCTCATGCATCCAAATACAAGGCTGAGGAGGGTAGGCAGTGTATTTCTGTACAAAAGCACTTTGCCACCCCTCTCTAAAATTACGCTGTTTCGATGATCCCATGCCTCGTGTTGTTCAGATTTTCTTAGGGTGAAAAGTCCTGCTGGTATATTTTTATGTAAGATTTAACACTAAATACCTCTGTAACAATAACCATTGTGGACAACTGTTCTCTTGGAGACACTCAAATACTGAACCCATCACAAATTTCATTGAGTTCAAAGGAGAATTTTTATTAGTAAGATCCAGGTGTGACTCAGAGTATTTAACATTTTGGAAATTATTCTGCAGCAGTTTCAGACTGCTGTGAATTCCACTGCCTTTCCTACTCTCATACATGCACTTGAGTCTCCCGCAGCTCACGGTTCTTCTCTTATGCTCTGGACAGACAGCTGTAAATTAACTTCATATAACTCAGTAAGACCATTGACTTGTGAATGAGACAATATTGCCCTTCCTAGATTTTACGTGTGCATCTCACCCTTGAAACAAAGCACTTGTTTGGATAAGCTTATGGAATGAGGTCACTGCCAAAAACGAAATTTCACCCATGAAGTCGCAACCCATTTGGCCTTTTTGCTCTGTAAACCCTACATAATTCAGTGATAGTCCTATAGGTGCCAAGAAAGACTCAAAATAATTTAAAAACTCTCCAACATTAGCAGTCTTATGAGAAAGTGATATATGTACTTACAGAGAACTTCATTTTGATGGTAGATGAGGCAGGTTCTGCTGGTAATTGATGTGTACTCTTACTTCTTATAGAGCAATATCCCAAAGTAAAATGGGTTTACCTTCTTGGCAGGTGTCCTCTGTTCACAGAATCATGACGAGTTTCCTGTGGAAGCAGTCTGATAAGAGTAGGCTTTGATACAAAACTAATCGAACTCCTTACATATCGAAAGATTAAAGAAATCTTGTAATGGTAAGACGAAAGAATTCAGCAGTAACTTCTAAAAGGAGAAAAGAAATCAGAACCAGAAAATGGATACCTAATAAGTTTTGTAGTTGCACTTTGTGTGATGAAGAATTCAGCCTAATTTTTTTATTCATAGCTCATAACATTTTAAAAATAGCAATATTACCATCTCTGTTGATTTAAAAGGTGTTAATTCATGTCCCCAGGAATGATGGAGTTGGAGCTATATAACAGAAGTTATTGAGTCCTTTTGCTTGCCTTCTGTCCTGAACCCTTTTGCTCTGTTTTGTCCTTGGGGATCTGCTTTCTATCCTTGAGACTTGGCCTCTGTGTCCTCACCTCTGCACAAAAGTACTAATTACTAATTACAAAAATACTGATTACAGTATAAATGTTTATTAAAGAAAGTGACCATAAACTTGAGATTATAAAAGACGAGTAAGGCAGGAGTAATAACAACGGACATTTTATACCAATTGTTATGTAGAAAGTTGACTTCTTATGTTTATCTGAATTTGGTAATTACATATGGAGCCATAGGAAAAATGTATCAGCCTTGTTTGCTGCAGAAACTTTCAAAATGTTTGCATAATATTTTCATTGGCCCATAAGAAGCCCGAGTCTTTTTGCCCAAGAACAATCTCCATTGCTGCTTAATGTACAGAGATACTTAGAATAGAATAATTTGAATTGGAATGGACCTTTAAAGGTCGTCGTCATACCTACATGTCCTCAGATAATTTGGATTTGTTTCTTAGCTCTGCTCATTAAAGAAGCAGTTTAGGAGGTACTCATTTAACTACTTGAAAAGCACTTCTTCTGTAACAGCAGCTCTATCAGTACCTCAGCCCTGCACCTTGCGGTAGTTAGTATGGGTTGGCACACTCTGTTTCCTTTGCATTTCTGGAATGGCATGATGGGAATTCTGATAGGAACTAATGTCTCTGAACCAAATTATCCAATGCTGTCAGTTGCTGAATAATAGTAATTGAAAAGGTTGGGGAATCTGACTTTAATTGAGAAGATGAGGCCTAATTCTCATTTGTACCAGTGACGGCTCCATTTTATTAGTAATGGATGTCTTGTTGGACTGCAGCACTGTGGGTGAAAGAGCTGATTTTTCCTCCATTTTTGCACCCACATTTGCATGAGGTGTACAGTACGTTGAATGAAAGCAATACATTACTAAGCACAAGGATTTCCTTCTTCCAGTCGATCTGATTTGTGGATGCTGAATGGAGACCTGCATGTTCTTAGCCTTAAAGATCCAGAGTTTATTTTGAATGTAGCGAAATCCTCTCATAGTCTCTGGAAATTTAATTCTTGACTTGTTCCCAAGAAACGCATCGAGAAGCTGAACTCTGTAATGCTTGTCCCCATGGTGTCATTACTAACGAGCTGGAACACGGTTGGGTCCATTTGTTCTAACAACCATCGCCAGTTTGGCCATTATGATGATGCGTCACACTTGGAAGCCTGAATCTTCAAATCTTCCATCAACTTTTGATTACTGAAGTACTTTGCATGGCAAACACACAATTAGAGCATTTGACATTAAGAATCGCTGATGGAACTAATTACAATCTTAGAAGCCAGGAATAAGGGCAGGGAGGGGATGCATTTACAGTATGAGATCTTGTTCTTTTTCCAACACAAGCTTTCTGTATCTCTCTGTCTGATTTTTAAGCTCTGATCAAAGCATTCTTTGCTTCTGTACTAAGTTCTTGTACCACTGTGCAGCAGAATCCCAAGGCTGAGGACTGCTTAACCCTAGACTTACGCTTTCATGTGTAGGGTTTTTTTTCATACCTTATTGTATAGAAAGAATAAAAACTACAGAAATTATTGGTGGATTAACCCTAGAAGCTTGTTTTTTTAACTACTGAATGTGACAAATTCTGCTTGCTCCATCCATGGACAACATGGATTTTTCTAGACTGTGTCACCCCATTTTGATCCCATGTGTGGCGTGCCCAGCTGAATGCAAACATAAGCATAGAGAATTTTGTTGCTCTTTGAGGCGTTGCTTCATTCTTTACTTTCCTCCCACTGCCTACTCACTCCCTGATAAAGCAAATATTTATCAAAAGAACATGAAAAAAAGCATTAGTCACCGAGAAAGTTTGTTTTGATAGTATTATTCCCACATTAACTTGATTAAATCTCTCTCCCTTGTATGTTGAAATTCCTGTTTGGTTATCAGACATGAACTGAAGTTATACAAGTATTCTTTTCATACGATAGTCAGGGTTTGTTTGTTTAAACGATTTTTACTGGATAGTGGTGTCAATGTGTCAAATTCTTCTTGTAATTTTCACGACATAGACTAAGAGTAATTCTGTAACTTCATAATATTTTACTGAGTTAAATTAGAATGTATTTTAAAATACTTGGCCTTATGAAATGAGCTGAGAAATAAGTTTCTTGCAACAATATACATTTCTGTGCTGTAGGAACACATTCCTTTTTCTGAATAAGCTTCTCTGTGCTGATAGGACCAATCGGACTGCAAGTGTAACAGCTGACTGCATAGAATCATTAAGAATCATAGAATCATTAAGGTCGGAAAAGACTTCTAAGATCATCTAGTCCAAATGTTCATGTGGGGAAAAGTTTGAAAGTCTTCATTTAGATCTAAATTATTTGAAACAAGACTGCCTTGAGAGAGTGGGTACCATCATGAAATTCTGGGGTCATGGAGGAGTTCTGAAAGAGAATGCAAGATAATGGCCTCAAGTTGCTCCAGGGGAGGTTCAGGTTGGGTATTAGGAAAAAGCTTCTCAAAAGAGTAGGTAGGCACTGGCACAGGCTGCCCAGGGAGGTGCTGGAGTCACCGTCCCTGGAGGTGCTCAAGAACCATGGAGATGTGGCACTGAGGGATGTGGTTTAGTGGCCAGTATTGGTGGTAGGTGGATGGTTGGAGTAAATGATCTTAGAGGTCTTTTCCAACCATAATGATTCTATGACTTTATGATAATTTCAGATATATTACTGGGAAATGTATGGATTTCAAGTTACAGACATGAGCCAACTAAAAGTATGTTCTCTCTTGCAATAAGGTTAATTAGCCAAATGCTTTTTAGAAAGTAACCTTTTATTTTTGGCCTCATCTGACTGGATCAGAAGAATTCACTCCTTTCAACATATGGGGGAAATCATGAGAACACAGCCACTGTTGTACGTCTCCTTCACTAAATACTGCTGATTAATCTACTCTCATGTGTGGCTTAGGAGAGCAGAAGCTCATTCTTCAATGCCATGGCAGTTTCTCGAAAGAAATTAATATATAAAGACATAATGAATACTGGAAAATTAATTTAACATTAGTTTTAAAACTTTTAAAGCTTTTCATTTGGGCTTGTTCATGAATCCTGCTGTGAAAGGTTGTAATCTTGCAAACAAATAACCATTTGAAAAGAAGGGGCAGGGCCAGCTTTCAACAGGAGGGCAACATCAATCTAATCTAATTTAAACTAATCTAACCATGCTTGTCACAATTTCATGTGTGTTTGTATTTATGTTCTGATATATTGCTTAGCAGCACAGCTTTGTAACACTGGAGATAACATTATCCATGTAGAGTTGCGTGGTGTAAAGCAAATGCATGCAATTTACTTTTATATTGAGGCCTGTTTGTAGGCCTGGGTGATCTCTTTCACCTTTTCTTCAGTTGAGTAATGACTGTTCAGTATCTTCACTAATGATCTGGATGATGGGGTAGAGTGCACCCTCAGTAAGTTCGCAGATGATGCAGAACTGAGGAAGTGGCAGATTCACTGGAAGATCATTCTGTTATCCAGAGGGACCTGGTCAGGTTGGAGAAATGGGCTAATGGGAACTTCATGAAGTTCAACAAAGGGAAATGCAACCTTCTAGACCTGTCGTGAAGGAATTTAACAACTCCCAGGTCACCCAGCAGGGGAAACAGATCTGCAGAAAAGGCCTTGGGAATCCTAGTGGACACCAAGTTGACCATGAGCTAGCCATGTGCCTTGAAACTAAGAATGATAGCAGTATTCCTGGCTGCATTAGTCAAAGTATTGCCAACAATTTAAAGGAAGTGGTCCTTTTCCCCTGTTCAATCCAAGTGAAGGTGCGCCTGGGATACTGTGTCCAGTTCTAGGCCTCACAGTACAAGAGAGACCTGGATGTACTGAAGGGATTCCAGTGTAGGGCCACAAAGATGCTGAAGGGCCTGGAGCACCTCTCATATGAAATAGCTGGCGGTGTTTAGCCTAGAAACTAGAAGGCTTAATAGACTTTTCAACAAAGTATAATAAATACTTAAATGGAGGATACAAAGAAGACAGACTGAGACTCCTTCCAGTGGTGCTCAGTGCCAAGACAAGAGACAAATGGCACAACCTGGAAAACAAGAGGCTCCATCTAAGCATCAGAAAGCACCTCTGTGCTGTGTGGGTCACAGAGAGCTGGCACAGGCTGCCCAGAGATGTGCTGGAGTCTCCTCATTGGAGATCTTCAAATCCAACTGGATGTGGTCCTGAGCACCAGCTCTGGTGACCCTGCTGAAGCAGGTGGATGAGAGCAGATGGCCTGCAAAGGTCCCTTCCAATCTCAACCATTCTCTGATTCTGTAACTAAGATGACAGCAATTTGTTGGCTCTTGAGCTGGATTCTCATTTTGTGAGAAGGGAATAGGACTCAGTTATGACATTTAAGTTATATGTGTTTGGTCAAGGCATATGCACTGAATGGAGTTATAGGACAAGAGGCCTTAGTTGTGCCAGGGGGAGGTTCAGGTTGCATATTGGGAAAATTTTCCTCTCAGAAAGAGTGGTTGGGCACTGGAACAGATTGCCAAGGAAGGTGGTGGAGTCACCATCCTTGGAGGTGTTCAAGAGAAGATTGGATGTGGTACTGAGTGACATGGTGTAGAGCGGTCACAGGTGTGGGTTGATAGTTGGACCAGATGATCTTCCAACCTTAATGATTCCATGATTCTATGAGACTAGGAGCCCAGGCAAGGTCATAATCACAGGAGAATACTCATGGAGATGTCCCGTGGTCATTGACTTTTGACATAAGATACAGTTGTAACTTTAAAGGAGGAATCTCCATCCTGCTTCTCTTGGGGCCCTATGTGAACCACACATTCTCTGAAGTTTCATGTCACTTCTTTTTGTATTGAGGAGAAAATCAGTAAACCAGATTGTGCCTGTGAAGCAAAACTGCTACTCCTAGGAATGTCACTAATTTCAATGCGTTTGATACATATCATGGTGTCTGATCAAAAATGAGCAATACTTTTTGTTAGAAAAGATCATGCGTATACTAGATGGAAGAAATGGCTGAAAAGTTGTTCTGTTCAGTAGCTGACACGTAAGCATGCGTGCTGCTGGAATTTTTTTCCAGGATTTCTCTGAAGACTATCAGGCTTTTAGGAGTTGTTTTTCAGAAGACAAAATGCATATTGTATGAATGAATAGCAGAGTTGTTCCTGATGTCCTTTTGTTCTAGACAATATCCTGTTAAATATTAAAAAAAAAATGAAATAGAAGGAGTGGAAATTCCACTGAAGTTTAAACCAGTAAACAATAGCTATTTGGGGAGTGATTAATCACACAAAAGCTGATGTATTGACTGCTTTTAACATATCGAGATCTGGTTATCTATGCCAGCCCAAAATTTCAGATACGAGATACCCTGGCATGTAGATATGGACTTCTTGTGGTCAATGAACAGTTCTGTCAAGTGTTTCCCACACCTACTGGATGATATAAAAGTTGAAGGTCTCTGGAGTTTTCTTGAGTTCCTATCCTCCACAGCCTCTCGTTGAAGGAAAAATGAAGGCATTTGTAAGTATATACATTTTTATTCAATTTATATTATAAAATGTTCATTTTAAAATTAAAATGTAGAGAAGATGTTCTGAGTAGTGGTGCAGTACTGGGACTAATAGGATCTATGTATTTGGGGTTTTTTTGGTTGTTCATTGGGAAAGCTCCCTGAAGTCAGTGAGAACGTTATTTCAGTGGAGGATGTAGAACCTGATCACAGTTCATAAGGGGGATTCAATTATGATTAAATAATTCCAATTGTGGAGACAAATTAAGAAGTAACCTGTCATATGAATTTGAAAGATGCAAATAATGCCATAGTTGTTCTGCATTTTTACTATTAGAAGCAAAAGAAAGCTAAGATCAGGAATATTACAATGCAGAACTGTGATTGCTTTAAACTAGCACATGCGTGGAGAGGGTTGTATTTCAAAGTGACAGCATAGCTGCTCACCTCAGTTCATGAACTGAATTTTTAGTCTCACCTTTTCCATTGATATGGCACTGCCCTGTGTTTCTGTTGGGTGAAATGCTTGTTCCTCTTATTACAGGCTTCAATTCTCATTTTGCTGGGAGTCTTCTGGACTCAAACTTCTGCATTGGAGGTAAGTAAACTGGCAAGCCTGCTGGTGCATGTACTTTAAAATGCATTAGATTGCTGGGAAGGGAGGAATATAATAGGAAGAAGAGAAGAAACTAAAATGATGCTTATTGCCAAGCACAGAATAAGTAGCTTTAACCAAAGATGACAAGAGGCAAAAAGTCAAAGAGGCAGTTTTGCACAGCTGTATAGTAGCAAGAAATATAGGCAACATAGGTCCCTTTGGCTCAGCCTAATGTTGGAAGACTCTTGCAGCCTTCTCTGCTGCCATGTACAATATATGCCCCACATAATTCTCATGGGCTGTGGTGTGGGTCTGTCCCCCCCCCCCTCACCATGACTCAACCTCTACCACAATTATTCCCCACCTCGAGTGCCTCCTGAGATTCCTAGAGAGCCGTTAAAGGATTTCACATTTATATGAAGCAATCACGATTGTTGGCATGTATTTTTGGTTTACATTGTGCTTTTAAAAGTGCAAACCAGATGAACGTTGGTTTTTTGCTTTTTGCCAGAGTTATCTCCTGCCAGCACCTAACAATGAGTACGTCACCGGGTCTATGACCATTGACAACAAGAAGAACTATGCTGATGTCCATGTCCGATCTGGCATGTACTCCTCTGACACCATTTTTGACTACCAGCACGTAAGTAAATCTAAGAATCTGCCTAGAATCTAACAACCTCTATGAAGATGTTTGTAAATTCAGATGAATTTTATCGGTGTATTTTCATTATGCATTGCCCTGAAATACAGTTTCTTTGAAGACTCCCCTCGCTTCTCCTCTTCTGCAATTTCTTTTTCACACATATGATGATGCATTTTTATGAGACTTGTGATGACATGGTGGTCATTGGTGAAAGTGAGAAGTATGTCACTGACCTCAATGCAAGAGAGTCAAGAAATGGCTGCCATCACTTGTGTGTATTGCAAGTGGAGCAGGAGTCCATGGGAAAAGAGCACTCAAGTCTTACATACAGACATTAAAGTCTCTTTCATTCCCCAAAGGTGACAATGCAAATGAGAAGTCATTCCATGATAGTCACTGTAACTAACTCATGTTTCTTCTAGATGGCCCTAAAGAGGAGGGCTAATCAACACGCATTAGTGGTAACCATTTTTAGTGAATTACTTTTGATTTTATTTTATTTTTTATCACAGGGATATATTGCAACAAGGCTGTTTGCACGACATGCTTGCTTCATCATGAAAATTGATGAAGCTTCCATCCCCGAGCTGCAAGAGATTGGACGCCAGGCTTTTGAGAGACAGGTGATTTTGTAGAAAAATTCAGTCTGTATACAAAAAAAAAGTCTACTGTGTGCAAGCTACAGGGCTCTAAGAAGAGCTGTTGTTCTTAGGAATGTCTTCTAGAGGTTAGCAATGATGGAACAGATCTGACAGAATAGAACTTCAAGGAAATATCATACAGAACATGTCAGTATTTTGTGCTCGACACCATTTGAAATAGTTTTGCTTGCAGAACAGAATTCAGAAATCGATTTACTTCGACCAAACTGTGATTTTTCTGGCACAACTTATGACAGTCCAACAGGAGCACATTTGCTATTGTACTTCTTACGGCATATTTGCTATTGCCAACTTCTTACAGACCGGGAGGATTAACCTATTTGGAAATGGCTTGACTATGCAGTCTATTAACAATTTATTAATTATCAATACAACTCAGCTTAGCTGTACTGATAGAAATAGTATCTAGTGAAATTTGTTTCTGAGCAGGTTGGAAAAAAATATTTTAAAAGATGTATTCCTTACAGCTTTCCTTAAAGCTTTGTATGAGACAAAGATACTAGATTTTGGGATTTTTCTCAAAGGGTACCTCAGCCACATGAAACCAAAGTCACATTACTAATGAAATCTACTATTTTCTCTTTAGACTATGAGTAAAATTTACTCTCCAAGAGTTATGTGGGTACAGTTTCAACCTGCTAATGCCATGTTTGGGAGCATCAGAGAGTGGCTTCGCTATGGTAGACCCATTGAGCAACTCTGCAAGGGTCTACCTCTCTACAAGCTTACAAAGAGTGAACGTAAGTAGGAAAAAGAAAACATTTTTTTTCCTTTAAAATAAATCCATGTGCCAACTGTGAGAGGCAGGGACATATTGTCCCATTTTGGAGAGGAGGAGTAAACTGCCTGGCAAAATTGATAGAGTAAGGCTCCAGGATGCTTTGGAAAATCTATTAAAGATGTTTTGCCATTGTTTGGCATCTAAATATCTGGTAAAGCTGTTCCAAAGGGGTTTGTCTAGTGTCACTGAGGACTCAGTTGTATCCAATGGTTTGGTGGTCTCTCAGTGCTACCTGCTGCATACTGTGACTGGAAATGAGGAGCCCAGAGGTGATTTAAAGCCATATAAATGTTTCCTTTCTTTGTGTTACACCATAAAAACTTTCTACATTGTCCATTGAGACTTGAACAAGGCCATGATTGGGGATTGTATTTATGTATTTAACAAACTCTTCCTTGGTGGACGCAGGAATCTTGTCACTGAAAATATCTTTTCTGTTTTTGTTTTTCTTTTAGCACTGACTAATTCCAATAGCTGTGCCAGTGCAGGAATTCCATCCATTTTGGGCATTAATATCTGTGAGAGACTCAGAGAGAACTATTAATCTGGACAGTCCTTCTGCATGGAGATGGCTCATTTCTCTATGTGCTTTTCTGATGGTACACATGTTCTTAAACTGGAAGAAAACAAAATCAATTTACCTGTCCTAAGCTTTGAAAGCAACAAACATATGCTCTACAAATAAAGATAATGTAGTAATTCAAATGCTTTGTCTTCTTTCTTCATTCGAAAGTGGAACAGAAATCAACTAGGACTTCCTAGAGGTTTTCCTCCAGAAAAGATGTGTTTTGCTTTGGTGCATTTGTACACTTAGGCTGTGACATGACATAGGCAATAGTTCATGCTAATGGAGAAAAAGAATGGGTTTTCCATTGAAGAACTTCCCATTGGCATCAGCATCCATGGTCTTCAGGGACTGACTCACATATGTTTGCTGGTGGGAAGAAGAGAGGGACTGAGGAAACAAGCAAATGAATGGATAGAAAAAGGGAAGGAGGAAATATGTGTTACCAATTGTCACGGGGATATTTCATAATATTTTTAACTGGATTTGATTTAAACATTATTGTTAGAGAAGCATCTGAAATGAAGCCTCAGGGAGGTGTTCCAGAACTGTGGAGAAGTGGTACTGAGGGACATGGCCAGTGGGCATGGTGGGATGGGTTGGGGGTAGACTTGGAGATTGTAGAGGTCTTTTCCAACCTTCATGATTCCATGGTTCTCTGATATCTCTGGAGCTGATTAAAATACAAGACGAGGCAACATTGGTGATGCCTGTGTGCTTTTCCTTTGAATCTCAGCAAATGGTTGAGATCACACATGTGTGCTTGGTGTGTATTTTGGGGTGGAAGACTGAATATCTGTAGTTTATTGGAGCCTTGGTGCCAAATGGCAAGGTATCCCTTTGGAGTCCAGGAAGCTAGCCTCAGGTCCATGATTTATTATTTTCAAATCAGGCTCCTGGTCAAGCCATCTGCTATGTATTAAAAGAGCATTTTATCATCTTATTCTTTTGGATTAATCACAATAGGCCACAGGCTCTTGGTGATCCAAAGAATGTTCATGGAGAGTCAAATTTTGATAATTAAATCCAAGATTATTTATGTGCATCTCCAAGATACGGGATAGTTTGTGTTTGGAAGGGAAGTTCACTGGTGGGAAGTGGAACTGGGACTGCGATGTTCTTGGCTGATGCACAGGAGAAACAAAACACCTCGAAGCACTCTTTGTTAGCACTCCTTATCAAGAGTGTTCATGTGGGTTTTGACCTTCAAAACTTCTCTTGGTGTTGCAAGATTCTGAGAGACTCTTCTTTAAAAACTAAGGCCTTAAAAAACTAAGTTGGAAGCCATAATCTTGTCTCCATGTGACAGCCACCACATTTCAACCCTTTCCTTGTGTATTATTCTTCTGTTACATGGCACGAAAGTCATGACAAACTCCTCTGAGTCAGATGAGCTCTGCAAATGTAGAAAATAGTTGCTTCAATTATCTCATGCTGTGTATAACTTTGCATTATTTCTCTAGGGATGGTGATCTAGCATCAACTACACCTGAGACTGAAGTAGGCCCCAAAGTAACAAATTGATAGAGCATTCAGAGAAGCAAGTCTTATTATTCTATGATTATTTAATTCTATAAATAATATATATAAATGCTAAATTACAAATAATTCTATTATTAAGTTGTTAAAAATAATTAGAGTTAGTCAATGCAATTTGGTTTTCTGTCTAACTGCGGTACTGATGAATCTGAACATCTTGTGCAGTGTAGTGATGCTCTTTTGAGACTGCTCCTGTTGCTAATAGTATAATTGAAATTAGTGGCTTGAAAGCAACCCTCTGTGTACTACACTTGTATGGATTAAAGGAAGATGTGATGTTCTCAGACATGTAAATGAGGTCTGGTTAGAAGTTGTTATACAAAGTCGTAGAAGACTCAGGGCCAAAGAAGAGCAATACTCTGTGAAGTCCTGTTCTCCTCTTGTGTAATTGCTTACAAATGCTCAACACTGTTCTAAATGGGCAAAATAAGGGATGAATTGCTGCCTTGATATTACTGATGAGAAAGTGAAGGGCAATCTATCCTGTGCAATTTAGACCTTGAATGCAATCCTATTGGCACCACTAAAATACCATCAATTTCAAAGATCATACAAGAAATGGCTGCAGAGAAGAGGAAATTAATTCAGAGTTTGGTAACCGTAACCACAGGGCAAACAGAAATGCACTCCCACTTCTGAACAAGAGCAAAAAAAAAGGGACCTATGCGTGAGAAAAAATGTTGATATTATATCTTTTTGATACTGTAGTTGGCCAGTGCTGTTTCCTGCTGACTGTGCCACCATTTGCCTTATGTTCTGTGTACCCATTTTATACTATAATTAATCTGTTTTCACAGTTTTACAAGGTGATGGATGTTATTGCTGGAGTACAGCAAAAGACCAAGTAAGTAAAAAGCAACAACAGAGGTGAAGTGTGAGATATATATGGTCCATTGGTCGCCTTAAACAACTGTAGCCTGAAACTGTTTTCTATCTTTAAACCCTCAGCCTGACAGCCAAGTTCTGAAGCGAATGTGTAATCTGATGGAAAATTAAAACTTTCATTTTACTTAGCACTTAAATTAAGCATACGTTCTATGTATTATGCAGCATCTGCTATCACAGAGCTTGTTAGATATGGGTCATCTACTGGTAAGGATCTCTTTATATTATGAATTCTGAGACCTCCATCTGGAATGGATGGAAAATTCCCACTGGTTTCCATGAAAGGAACCCATAGAGCACAGAACCCTTTGAAGTTCCTAAGTGGAGAGCAGCCAGCAACCACTCTCAGAAACAATGGGAGAGAGTTACGTTCACAGTCAACAAAGGAGAGTGCTACTGCCAAAGGTTAATGTGCAGAGTTGATTGTGCATGAGGCTGATTAGCCTTAAGCATAAGATAAACACCTGGAAAACAGCACAGGTGTTTGGCATATCTGCATGAGAATGTGAAGGGCTCTGGTGATCCCACCAGGACTGGAACCCAGATCTACCATGAAAATGAGGAAAGGAGACAGTGCACAAGCTTGGATGCTAATGAGATATTGGTAGAAGGAGACTAGAAAAGAAGAGTATGGTGGAAGGAGTCTAGAGAAGACTATTGTGATGTGACTCTTACCATCTTAAAAGTTATCAAATCTATCCAAGAGCTTTCCATCCAAGTAATACACATTCTAGAGATCTGGCTAGCTTCACATCTAGTCCCTTCCTATAAAAGGTGTAGAATATATGTAGAAGTAAATGCACTGGGAGTGTGCCTGGGTGAGTGTGAGTCTGCACGTGTGAGCACGTTGTCAGCATTTATGAGTTAAAACAGCATTTATCCTAGGTTGAAATATCATAATAATCCTGATTATGCGCTTCCAGCTTTCTAAAAGCCAAAAAAGTTTTCAAAAGCATGCCTGGAATCCAAGCAATGGTATCATCGGATGCACACTGACAGGCAGCTAAAATACGTGAAGCATTTGGAGATGGCAGAATTAGCACACATTCCAGTCACATCCCCATGTCTGCTGTAATTAACCTTTCTTGATCCTTTATATCAGTGGGCAGGAAGCATCTCTGGTTCCTCACTGCCAAGGACACCAGTTTATCTGGTCACCTGTGCTGCACATTATGGTCTTTTTAACACTGAACTCATTTAATAGAGAACTTCCACACCATAAGTAGTGCACAAGACTACTTCCCAAGGTCAATTTGTGGCCATTTTAAAATCAGAGATTAACCCTGAAACTCCGACTTATGTGAGCAATACCAATGAAATGAAAGAGACTGCTAAAATGAGGATTGACAGATTTTCCTGTAGATATTGTCAATTATAGGAGCTGGACTCAGTGATCATTATGGGTCCCTTCCAGCTTGGGACAGTCTATGATTCTATATGAGAAAATACCTTCCAGTTTGCATCAAGCAACAAAGAGGAATAGCTATCAACACCAGCAAATTTTGCTTTATAGGACTGAATTCTCTTGAAGTCATACAGGCTGAAGAATGAAGCCCATTACTTGAAACAAGAATTGTGCTGTCTGGGCCAGCAAGCCAAGGATGTGAATTGGATTGCCCTCATTTTCCTGAGTCTTCCCACCCTTTTAGTACTAATGATGCACAGTAGTGGGAAGAAAAACTCTCAACAAAGCAACATGGCAAGATCCATAAGCAAGATTAGAAGAGGAGTTATCTCACTAAAGGGAATGTATGTGCTCAGAATCAAGGTGCCTAATTTTACATACTCAGATCTTAAATTATTGGCCAAAGAGAAGTTGAGCTTGGTTTTGCAAGGTTTTGCATTTCATTTAGGGGAATATCTTGGCCAATGGGCCACAACAGATTCTCCAAGGCATGTAGCCCAATCCTGATGGTCCACACTTGCTTTCTTTTCGAGATAAGAGCTGAATGTGATTTTGGTTGACCACTAGATGGCAAATTGTTACAGCAATCTCAATTGTTATGCTTTTTTGTTTGTACTTCAGTGGGAGTCCAGGTTTGTTAGTAAGTGAGACCTTGATCTGACTGGGCTATTGAAAACAATAATGGGGTGCAAACCACAACACAAAAATAAAATAAAATGAATTCCTATCTCATAATATTAGTTATTAATTCTCTCTAACATATGTATGCATATTCCTTTCTCTAATAAAGCATTACAGTTGCAGAAGGTTCATTAATCAGATTTCAAATCATTATAGAAACACGAGTAGGAAAGGTTGACACCATTTAGATGGAATCCTTCCTGTTTCAGAAAAGGGATACAGCAACAAATGAAGGATAAATCACACCAATAGCATCCTGACCATGACCACAGGTAAGGAGGGAAACCCCAGAACTCCCACATCCTCCTTATCCCCCTTGCTTGTTGGATAGAATCCATTGCACGTTGGATAGAGAAGCAGATGTATCATACAGATACACTGACCCACTGGTGGTAGCCACCAACCTTTGCATAGGAAGAAGGGGCTGTTTTCACATAAGGACACTCCCTGATTGAGAAATTTGCCCTGAGCGCTCTGGGAGGTGTTTGACAGTGTCACATTAAGTGGTGTCCCTGGGTGCAATGCACTGAGAGCTGAGCCAGAGCACTCTGCCACTCATTCCTGATAAGCAGAGCCCTTTAGCACCAGGGACTGCGAGGGGCTTGTTCCATGCTCTCAATGAGATAAGCTGCCATCGGCGCTTCACAAGACACTCCTATCTGCCAAGGCACTCTGAGAAAAACTGGGAGATGTGCAGTCCAAGCTGCAATCTTAAATGTGGGGGTTTCGTGAATGAAATTGAGGAACCACCAGAAACGTGGTAGAAATGACAAAATTTGGTATTCTATTGAGTGAGAAATATAAGTGAGGAAGGCTGCTGGCCATCCTGAATTATCCAGTATAATTCCAATCCTCAAATTACAGAATCTGAAACGCCATACATTTTAATTCCTTCAGTTTTTAAGGCTGTATTTTGGCAATGTTTTTGAGGTGGATGAGTCTCTTCTACTGTCACATAAAATTTAATCCTTTTTATTATTATTATTCCAACCCTAACATCAAATAAACAGAATAAATATTAGACATGCTTGTCTAAGGTTTCTTCGTGTTTTGTTGATGTGATTACAAGCCGTTAGCTTTGTAAGAGCCATTTCATGCTGAGATATCAGCCAACTGCCAGAAAATATTCCAGCTCTGCCTAGTGGTCAGGTTGTTAATTAAATAATTTTGAGTTATTAACCAAAGTTGTCACCAAAATAATTTCTGATGAGCGGAGTCCATTTTCTCCAAACTCATGCTTCAAGATTAAAAATTCTAAAACAAAGGATTCATTTAGTCATTGCTCCCAGGAGTTTTGTCTTTTTAGGGCTTCGGGAACACTTCAGTGGAGTTGTCATTAAAGAAAACTATTCCTCAAAGAGTCCATTTGGACAGAGCTGACAAAGGGGAACGGCTCTGGAGAATTCTGCAGAGTTTTGCCCTGGAGTTTTTCTTCTGTCAGTGTCAGTGAGGGTTGCCCAAAGTTGAACACCCTCATGAATCCAAAACGCCACCAAATAACTGGATGATGAGAGAAGGAATTTCAACAATGTGAAATTAAAACTTTCTCTTGACCCTTTTCTATTAAGCTGCTGCTGGAAATAGTCACATTAATGTAACTTTGGTCACCCATGTTGGTATGTTTTGAGGAAAGATTAAAATTAAATGCTGAAATGTGCAGAACCAGATAGAAAAGCAAAGGACTTAATCCTTCTCATGGAAGGATCTAGGAATTTTCTGTATCATTCCCTCATGACAAGACTGAGCTATACACTTGACTGCATGCTAGTCCAAGTTTCCCAATGAAATATGAAGAATTCCCAAGTTACACTGGGAAATGGATGCTTTTCCAGACATAAGGAGCTTGGACAACAAGGCCATGTGCTCACAGTGAATGTGACTGACAGGACACTGACAAGAAAGCAATGTCCAGCTATTTTCAGTCTTCTCTCTGTTTCAGTGGCTGAGGATTTGTGCTGAAGAATCTCTGCTTATCGCTGTTCACCGTCCCACCGCATGGCCAATGACCCACAGCTGAGAGCAGGTTGCAGTAGTGCAAATGCACAGGGATGGACTCCTTTCCCTGTGACTTTCCTTTTTCTCCTTCTTTTCTTTTCTTTTCTTTTCTTTTCTTTTCTTTTCTTTTCTTTTCTTTTCTTTTCTTTTCTTTTCTTTTCTTTTCTTTTCTTTTCTTTTCTT